>VZRZ01003209.1:10651-46829 GCA_013398175.1 Climacteris rufus | reverse complement strand
CATTTTGGGTGATGCCCCAAGGAGGGGGCTTTGTCTGCCCTAAATGTATCTTTGAAGGCCTTTCAAGTAAATACCCACCTTTTATTCCCTTACTCCTGACTAGTCTCAGTTTTTGGGCTAGCCTTTTCAGGCAACAGTTGGACTCAATGATCTAAAAGGTCTTTTCCAACCTTCCATGATTCCAATCCATCTGAAGCACTAATTCTGTAATCTAATACTATGACTCACTTCAGTACAACTACAGGAATCAATTAGCATAATGTCATCACAGCTCTTCCTTCCCTCTTTTAGTTGACATTTCAAATTATTAATTGACTCCTGTGCAGTAGATGGCACACATAATCCTCTGTAGGCTGGAAGCACCGGTTTCTCAATGAGAAGCTGCACCTTAATCAGCCTGATGGGCCTTGTCACTCTAGCAGGTAATTAAAAGGCTTCCCACTTTGGCACTTAGCCAGTAGAAAAGCAGACGGAATACTCCACTTGTAAAATGAAGAATAAAGCTCATAATTTGAAGGAGGAATAATAATATTTTGCAATTATGTAACATATTTTCTTTAGGGATTTCAAATAAATTAATAGGCATTAATTAATAGAACCTTGTAAATTCCCTGGGAAATACTTGTGCTACTCATTATAAAAGAGGGAAAAAAAAGAATTCAATACCTCCATTTCCACAGGAGCATTCTTTCTGGGTGCCTCAGCACTGGTGAATTTAGTTGGAGGCACTGTTGAGCATTTCTGGTCCTACAAAAAAAGAATTTTTCATGCTCAGCATCTCTGAAAGTCAGACTTTGTATAAGAGACAGAAACTTGAAAATTAACCTGGTGCCAGGCAGAACCTTGCTGTTAATGAAGATAGAGTAACGGATAAAGGTATTATACTATACAATATTAAACATAAATGTAAACATATCTTTAATTCATTTGCAGACACTTAAAAGTATCTTTGTAATCAAAACATTTGAAGAAAACCATATGGTAATGTTTTGACTGGTCATCTGAACAAGTTATATGTTCCAGTTATTTAGAGGAATTCTGTGAGAATTTTCCTTTTTGCAGTACTAGGATGAATCTCAGTTATTAACAGAAATAACATGCATGCCTATAAAACAGCAAATGTGTTATAAGCACTCTACAGTGAAGCTTTTATATCTACTCTCATAGGTTTTTTTGGTTTTTTTATGTTTTGTAATTGTTCTTTGAATAAAACATCTAACAAATTTTTTAAATGACCTATCTACTTTATGAATGTATACAAACCAAAAGATTGTAAAGAGAGAAGTTATTTTGTCAACACAGTAGCAATCAGTATGTGCATCTCCTCTAAGAACATGGGTTTTTGAAGAATGATAAAATAAATGAAATGCAGAACAGTTTAGCAGAGATATAATCTTTATCTTTACAATACAGTAATTTTAAGACAAATAAGGTTTTAAAAGAGTGTTTTAAAAGAAACTGCAAGCCTTCTGAATGGGTATTTTCTGTTCAGGAAGTATTTTCAGAATCATAAACCATTATCCCTAAAAGGGGGATAATGTTTTTTGTTTCCCCCCACTGTTTCCCCTCCACTCTTCCCTTCCCACCTTTTTCTCCCTTCTTGCAAGAAGAGCAGTGAAATAGAGCTAAAGCTTTTCTAAGATGAACTGTTTGTATGTTTTGCTACAAACACAAAAGGTATTCAAATTTTAATCAAAACACAATAGAAGAAATTTTGGGAGATGTTCTGTGAAATACATGTCCCAAAGCACACAAACTTTTTGGACAAACAAGAAGACAAACACCTTTTAATGTGTGAGATTAATATTTCTAACAATAATTATCTAGGTTATTAAGGTATTAGAAAATTAAATAGCTTCTATTTAATGCAGTGGTTTAAATACGATGAATACTAAAATTATCACGGAAAACTACCACAGTTGAAACACAGGGTTGAAACCACCACAAATTAAAGAAATTATTTAAGCATCAATGCTTAATTAGTTTCTGTAACATGGTCATAGATAACAAAAGTCAAGTTGAAGAGTTCTTCAAAAGAAAACGTTTTATTTCTTTCATTTTAATGTCTTAGAAATCAAATAAGAAAAAAGAAAAAATCAATTCCCACACTATTTTTCATGTGGATTATTAAAGAAATCTTTCTGAAATTTGAGAGGGATTCTAAGTCCTGTTAAGAAAAAGAAATCTCTCAGAAAGAAATCTTTCACTAAATTAAAAAAAAAGCAAACTATTAGGAAAATTTAAGAAATTGGTACTGAAAATTGCCGCAGGTAAAAAGCATTAGTAACTCGAAGCCTTCAGCAGTGGTCACGTGACCTGAGAGAAGTGATTCCAGCCTTTCCCAGTCTCTATAGAGTCGTGCCTCCCTCAGAGCTTCCGCAGGGTGTTTGCTCAGTTCACGCACACGATTTAATTAAGCAGCAAAAGTAAAGAGACAAGGAAGGGTTCTTTTCCGCTTATTACCAGCAGGTTTTAATACTGGAGTCAAAGAGGGTGTGGATAAAGACAAAGAAGGGCTGGCGGGGGTGTCTGTTATATCAGGGAAGTGAGGGGACGGCACTCGGGACAGAGCCAATGGCTGCGGAGGATTGGAATGACTGACAGGGGTATTGGCCAGTCCGGCGGCTGTCCGCACCCAACAGAGCAACCAATGGGCTGCCCTTTCTGGCAAGCACCGCCCCCTGCCTGCACACAGGGAGGCCCTGTGCCTGGGCTGCATGAACATGCCCGGACAGGGAGGGAAGCAGGGAAGAAGGTGACGCGAACACTGCGCACCTGCAATCCCAGAAGTGGGGGGGAGAAGAGGCGGCCGTGCCATCCACTGGCTCCGGGGTCCCCCCCAGCCTGCCGTCCTGGCGGGTGGGCAGGCGCAAAAGCACAATTGAGCACTGGCCCCGCCCAGATGCAAGCCAGCAGAAAATAGCAGCAAGAAGGTATATACTGTGTAATCATTAGCCTGACCAAGTATTGATAGCTGAAGTTACCTGTTTTGAAAAGGCATGGAAGTTTCTTCTTATGTGTGGAAACAAATTAACAGCTTGCTTATGAAAGAAAATAGTCATTTGTCCTCTTACTCTTACTTTTGCTGATTTTATCCTGACTTGAAGTTTATGTGATCAAGTCAGTAAAATTGCAGAAAACTAACCCAGGAAAAAGGGCTTTTCTGTTTTAAGGAGTGGGTGCTTGTTCCTTTGCCAGTTTAGAAAATTTGATTAACTATGTTCACGTAAGCTTCATAATTGGTTTATGACATAGACTAGGAAAAAAATATCTGCAATCCAGAATTTGGGGATGAGATCTTGTGATGGAAGTAAGCTATCTGTTCAGTTGCAATAGGAAATAGCACACTGAGAATGCATACACTTTTTTCGCATTAGTTTATGGAAGGAAGAATTACAAAACCCTCCTAAACTGATTAAGTCACACAGTCTTGTTTTAAGCCTAACTGTTCTTGTTTTAAGCTTAACTCATAGAGGCAAAAGACCTGTGATAAATACTATCAGAAGCAACCAAGTTGATAAGCATCAGGGGGAGTAGTCTTTAGTACAAATTTCATTCTCACCAGGAAATTATTGTGAACAGTCAACAAACAGCTATTAGTACTACCATGAAGTTATATTTATTTGTTGCTATTATTTTAGTGTGTCATGAAATGTTTTTTGCATTGAAGAGGCTAGCAGTTTTTAAACAGGACATTGTTTCAATTGCGCATAACTGAATTAATGATCTATCATATAGTGTAGAAAGTGAATAGAAGGCTTCAGTTCACACATACAAGACTTTTTATGATTCGATTGTCCTGTGTCAGAACAATTCCTTTAAAGCCTATCTGGTTTTAATGTTTGCATACATGGGGCATTTTTGAGTTGTTGATTTTAGGTTGTTGTTTCCATTTTTTTAACTGACCTCATGGTTTTATGAGAACAAATGAGATTTAACTGTATTTATTCAGATTACAGAAATTATAGTCTGTTTTATGGATCAGTGTAGGAGGGTTCACTACAAATCTTCATACTAACTTTGGGGTAATTTCCAAGCCAGATGAACAAATATCTAGCACAACCTCTGTTAGACCTTACCACAAACAGGAGTGCAAAAAGAACAGGAATTTTGATGATGAGTATTTTTTTATGGTATTTTTTCCCTCACATTTCCTTTAGTGCCTCGGGTTTCACATGCTTTGCCAGCCTTGCTCTAAAACTGCTCTGTGCAAGGAGTAGGTCTCTTCTGCCAGAACTTTGTCCACACTCTCCCCAGCCATACATGCCTAGAGCTTGAACGTTTGCATGGCCTGCCTAGAATAGATGACTCTTGAAAATGGACTACAGATCCTTCTTCACTAGTTAAGCATTCACATTTTCGTATGAAGAGCAGGAAATAGGTCTTCAGTTTAATTTCTAAAATGCAATCTTTGACAGTTCTTCATAACCTCTTTGATATTAGGCTTTGCAGAGTTGACCTTCAGTATTTTTAAAGGCATGTCTCAATACATTTCTATTTGCAAAGGCATCCACTGATGGGTGCATGGGGTTTTTGGCACCCAAAGTAATAAAGCTGCCTGTTGCATATTTAAAGAAACAAATGGGAAATAAGGGAATAAAGCATTGTCCTACTTCCCACATTTGAAGCCCCACCTTTCACTGCCAAGCTGACAAATTCACACCATATGGTCACTGCAAGATTATTGTGTCAGTGTTTGCTAACTGACATTGGCCTAAGTAACCATTTACCATGTATTTTGTGCATTTGCAG
Source organism: Climacteris rufus (assembly GCA_013398175.1). Taxonomy (NCBI): domain Eukaryota; kingdom Metazoa; phylum Chordata; class Aves; order Passeriformes; family Climacteridae; genus Climacteris; species Climacteris rufus. The sequence continues at coordinate 42,077 of VZRZ01003209.1, read as the reverse complement.
ATGCTCATATATAATATGAAAGTTAAACAGAATATTTTTGTTGATTCTTAAAGACAGTTGCTAGTGCAAAAATGAAGCATTTTTGTAATTACTTGTTTTGAGGTAAGGTCTTAGACAAATGTATTGACTCATCGTGAATTGTTGAAAAATGTAGGTTGTCTTCTGTGTGTGGTTTTTATTGGATTTTATAAGACAGAAAATCTGGCATTACCATGTTGTGCAATTTAGTTAGTGTGAAAGTTATTTGTAGGTCAGTTTTTCAAAGCGGTAGTTTCATTTTACCTTCTGTGTGGACTTAAGTGGCTTACAGCTCATTCATCTTTTGCTCTTACTCACACAGAATGAAAAGGACATTGACAAGTGCAAAGATTGTGAGAGCTTTAGCAATTTCTAAAGTTTCATTAAAGCTTGTTCAAATGCAACCATTGCACAAAAAATAGGGTGCCATTAAAAGCTTGCATTTGCAAGGCATATGTTTTTCAGTGTTATTACAGCATTCTGATAGGAATCTGTGAAATTAAGCAGTGAAGATTTGTGACCTCTACTGAATAACATTGCAAACATTATACATATTAAATTTATATACACTGATGCTACTACTTACTTCTCAAACCACATGGTCAGTTCTCTTTGACCACATGAGAAAAAAGCAAATAAAACTGTAAAAAAGAGAAGCTGAACAATCATTATGCTTTCTTCTTATGCTATGTCAAAGTAGCTGTTATACTACAGCATATTTAATATATTTTTAATCTTGCTTTCTGATGGTATGTAATTTTCTGTGATCTTTAAATACACATATTTCTCTTCTTTGCTACTTCAGATCTACTGAAGCCAGCAGTTGCCTGTTAACTTTCCGTCTTCCACTGATTGTTTTTTTTTCTGTAAAAGATCCATTCAGGAGCTCCTATTGAGTGTGAAGCATGATTTTTATAGCAAGGTTGGCCTCAATCTTGCACATATTCTGAGGCATGTAACATTGCGATGAAGGACTGTTTGAATAGAGACTGCAAGTGTTGCTGAACAGAAGAAACACATATTTTCAAATTCATATGTTCTTGAAATGCTCATGCTTTTTAAGATTGATGGCTTGTAAATCATTCTAATTTTGCACAATAAAGTTTTTTTCATGCACAGCTAATTTAGGTGAAGGATTTGGGTTGGTGTTTCTTTGCCTACTATTTGATGATTCACTTCACTTATACCAGAAATTAGTTTTCAAATCTAACACTTATTTAGGAGATCTGTATGACAGGCCAAGTATTGTCCACAAATTTTGCAATCTGTGTGTACTGATAGCATCTTGGGTTTTCTGCATATGCACTAACATACCTGGTCTGGCTGGGATAGAGTTAATTTTCATCATAGTAGTTAGCATGGGAATATGCTTTGGATCTGTGCTGAAAACAGTGTTGATAACATAGGGATGTTTGTATTATTGCTGGGAAGTGTTTACACAGTGTCAAGGTCTTTTCTCCTTCTCACACTATCCCAGTAGCAAACAGGCTGTTGGTACACAATAATCTGGGAGGGCACACAACCAGGAGAGCTTATCCCAACTGACCAAAAGAATATTCCATACCATGTTGTGTCATGCCCAGCGTATTAGCTGGGGGAAGAAGAAGGAAGAGGGTGCATTTGGACTTAGGACGTTTGCCTCTCCAAGCCACCGTTGTGTGTGATGGTGCCCTGCTTTCCTCACGAGTTTCAGGCTGCCATGCCCAATCTGCTCTGCAGGAAATGCTAACCATCTCCACACATTATGATGAAACTAAGTAAAAGGAACAGTGAGGTGCTCATCATAAAGAACCTGGGCACCAGCTGGGTAAATAAGTGTTTGTGCCAGGGGGACAGAGAGAGAGAGAGCTGGCTATCAACCACATGAATTTTCCCTGGCCCAGGACATACTGTTCTCCCAAGGTAACCTCATTTCTGTATAAACTTAAAGCTTCTGTTAACAATTACATAATTATACACGATGCCATGTTTTAGCTCCCTCTTCCTAGGCAACTTCCTGGGTCAACACATAGGTTTAAGATGACCATGGATTATGGTAATGATCATGCTGCTATTACCTGCTGTGCTGACACAGAACCACAGTTACTGCAACCCAAAAGGTGCTTTCAGCTGATGAACTTCAGAGTCCTTCTGGTGCAAGGAGCAGCAATAATCCTGTGTCAGGCAACTGTGCACACAGACATGATTTTACCTTTGTGACCTTTCTTTCTCTATCCAATATATGCTATAAGCCTCCATTGGAAGGCCTCCCCTGTCTTCAATTATCATTCTTTCCTACAAGGCGAGAAAGGGAAGCTCAGAGTGACAAGGAACAGGACTTGAGATTGCTGGTATTTGTTTGAAATTTGATCCCATATTGTACAAAAGTCTCAAGTTCCCAGTAATGTAATTACCACACAGTAGGATGGATCCAGTATAACAAACAGCCTGGAAATCATCTCTGGCACTCATAGCTTTGTCAGAAAAAGTATTTAAGTTGCCATCTGTACACATTCCCTGTTCTGCCACCATTTTTTTCTTTTTTCTGTGAGTTCTAGGTCTAGTAGTTTTGAATACACCATAAACAAACAGAAATCATCAAGTAGAAAGAAAGCATTTATTCCCCAATCTTGTTGGATTTTATTGTTTCTTTTTACTTTTGGTGCAATACCAGAAAGAGCCTGCTGCCATCTTCTAAAACATGGCTTATGTTAAATGACAGTACAAAAAGTACCATGGGATAAAATTGCCAAAATACGCATAGATTTAGAGAAATTCAGCACAGAATAAGGCTTCATAGGAAGTGGCATCACATTGGCTTCCTCTGGACTTCAAACTAAAAAGGGGAATAAACTGAGAAAGGATTTTTTTACAATCTAAGTTCTGTAGGAGCCTCCTCCTACAGATCAGAAAGATCATTGCTCCTCTGCACAGCATTGAGCTGACACAAATGAGTTCCCAGTGACCAGTTCCCAAGAGTCTTAGGCACCTGCTGGTATTGTTAACATTGGGGTCTGGATCATAGCAGTCTCACTAGAATCCATGCAGTGTTTCTCTTTTGCTTTTAATCCAAATTCAAAGTAAATAAATTATCAAAGGGACTGCCAGGAGGATCCAGGTCACAGAATGGTGATGAGAAGCAAAAGGGATGCAGACATTTTTTCTCCCCAGGCCCAGCAGCAGAAAAGCATTTGCTGTTGCTAGAGCCTCTTCCTTTTCCAAAGCAGCCTATCCTCCTGTCACCATAGGCAACCTGGTCCCCCATTCCCATGAACACCGTGGATCTTGCCTCTCTGCTTTTTGCCCACAAGGTCTTACCTCATCCTGTCCCTTTGGTACAATCCTACCACCCTCAGAGTGACCAGGGTGGAAATAACATCTTCTGGGAAGTAGTGGCTCTTTTAAAGTAGGACCCAGTAACATGGATCTGGGTCTAATGGAACTGAGGGAGACACCAGTAGCCTCATCTTCCAGGGGAAACTTGTTAGGTGGGACTCCAACAGGGGTGGCTCTGAAATGAGCTGAGGAAGCCACCCTTATTGATTACCTCGGATCTCTGTAAGTTGAATGGCTGCCTTATAATCAGGACTTAGGTGTGAGCTGTAGGATTTCTGGCCTGTTGGCACTCTGTGCAGTGTGTCTGCCTTGTAATCAAAGATCAAATTAAAAGGGCACCTTTGCCTCTGGCTCCTGAGCAGCACAGTTTCCAAAAACCCTTGGAATGTTAAGCATTGTATATTTGAAGAAATTGACATGGCAACCTTTGGAAAAACAGAGTTGAGAACAAAGGTTGGCATATGAAAGAAAAAAAAAACAAAGGAAAATACTGTCAGTATGGATTGCAATGAATGACGGAATGATTACTATGCAGGATATATAAGAGAAAGAGCATTATTTCATATTTGCTTTTCTAATCTTCAGGCAAGGAATTTAACTGAGATGTAAATGTTGATCAATTTGACATACATACATATATATATATATATATATATAAAGGGAATGAACAACAGCCAAATCATCATATTTGTATCTACTTAGTCTGTGGATACCATCTGAAGGTATTTTTGTTCATAGCTTAAAAGCTTTTTAAAAGTCATGTGTGGGTTAGGATGGGCTGGCCATTTGGCTTGGCATTTAGCATACTCCATTATTGTTGTGACAGACTGCTGTATCTTGCAGGTTGTCTGATAAAAGCTGTGATGTTAGGGCCTTTTCCTTCCTATATTAAAAATCATGTTATTAAATCATTTCCCAGGTATTTTGCCAATTAATCCCATGCATTCCTTTATACCATTGACTACATTAAATTCTCATTTTTATCTCTCTTATGTTTCAGAGTATGTGCAGAGGTCATTGTGCTGATTCCAGAGATGAGCTACGTTTTTTTCTTATTTACAAATACTTTGTACATAAAATTTTAATATGAACAAATGTGGACACATAAGCAAATTATGGTCAAGATAATGAAAAAGAAATCCTTCAGGGCAGCAAACTGAAATACTTGCATAATGAAATACAGTAGGCAAAATGAGTGAAGAAGTAAACCACAATACCTAAGGCTTGTAATAGTCTGCTAAATCTCATTTCTTGAAATGAAATAAGGGTAGTGAGAAAGATAACCTAAAAACACAGAGATGATGAAAGTTTGAGCTTCTCAAACAGGAGTGGTGTGCATTAAGCTCTTAGAAAAAACATTTATACAGCTGCTTTAGTAGCAAATAAGATTCAGCAATATCTTGTAAAAGTTGTCATCAGAAGGTTATGTCTACTATAGCTTCTTTAGTCATAACTGGCAGAAAAGTTTTCTTCCAATACAAGGAGCCAAGAACTCTCTATATGCAGTAAAGACTGATACTAAAAAATACAGCTAGATTTGTTCTCCTGATATTTTGATGCCTAGCAATCACATAGAAAAAAAATTCACTTACACAGAAGAAAAATTAATGTTGGCACATGTGAATGGAAATGGATATAATAACTGGGTCATCTCAAAGGCAGAAGTTTAATATTAATGTAAAAGTCTTGCTGTGGAAGCTTTGTCATGGTTTAGCCCTGGCCAAATGCCAAAGCTCCCACGAAAGCGGCTCCTTCCCCTCTTCAGATGGACAGGGGAGAGGAATTTTTTTCCAAGGTGAGATAAGGATACTGAGACAGAAGAAAACCCTCTAATTAAAGCAGACTAAAAGGCTAAAACAGGCTCAAAACTCCAAAGTGATAAAGTGAAGTTATTACAGAGTTAAAGGAGTAAGCAAAACATTTTCTTTAAACTCTTTCTCTCTTTCCCTCCCCACCCAACAGCCCTCCCTCCTTTCCTCAGAAAGTAAGGAGAACCAGGGGGGGTTTTGCCTAGTCAGTTCATTCCTCAGATGTTTTCTCTTCTCAGCAAATTGTCTGGAGGGGAGGCAGTTTTTTTCTTCTTCCCTTCTTGCAAGGACTATGTCAATTTTTGCACAAGCTATTTTTCCACTCTTGGCAAGCAGCCTGCCTGGTCATTGCTGCCCGCTCTTTCTCCCAAGGCTGGGCTGGTCCGAACATAGGGTGGGGGTGAAACAAGGCTATTGTAACACAAATGACTCCCTCAGTTCCCAGGAACAAAGGCCTCATTATTCACATCAACTCCCACCAGACCAAAAGTCCCTCCTGTAGGAGTTCACCCCCTCCTACTCCGTTGTGGGGTGGATCTCAGCTCCTTAATGGACCCTCAGGGTGCAGGGGAACACTGCATTGGTACAGTCCTTACCACAGGCTGCAGAGATGTTGCAGCTCCAATGTTTGAAGCATCTCCTCTCCTGTCCTTCTTCTTCTTGGCTGACTTTGCTGGTGTCCATATCTGTTGTTTCTTCTTCATGCTGTACTCCTTCTCCCCTGCCTATCTACAACTACATAACTACATCTACATGGCGCGTGCATGCATACTACTGTGTCTCCTTCTTAAATATGTTGTCACAGAGGCGTTACCTTCTCCTCTAATTGGCCCAGCTGTGGCTAGCAGCATGTCCATCTTCAGGAGCCATCAGAGACTGGCTCTGCTGGATGGCTGTGGAAGCTTCTGGCAGCTTTTCACAGAAGCCATCTTTCTGGCCCCTACCACACCTAAAAAAACAGACCCCCTGTCAAACTGCCACAAACTTATACCACAAACATACAAGCATTCACCTGCGTGAATATTTATACACTGATTTTCTATCATCTGTATCTATGAATTAAAGAGTACTTCTTCTATTTAGTATGGGAAGAACTGGAGGATTTTACCATGTAATACTAATGCACAGCACATGGGCTTGGTGACTTCCCAACAAAGAACTGTTCTTGAATTAATGTGTCAGGAGCAAAGGGTTACAGTGAATGGGGTGACATCAGACTGGTGACCGGTCACTAGTGGAGTTGCACAGGGGTCCATCGTAGGCCCTGTGCTCTTCAGCATCTTCATAAATGACTTGCATGCAGGGCTGGAGGGATACTGAGCAAGTTTGCAGATGATACAAAACTGGGAGGAGCTGTGGACTTCACTGAGGACACAGAGGCCCTACAGAGAGCACTCGACAAATAAGAGGGTTGGGCAATCACCAACTCTATAAAGCTCAAAAAGGCAAGGTGCTGGATTCTGCACCTGGGATAGGGCAACCCCAGATATATGGACTGACTGGAGAACGAGATGTTGAAAAGCAGTGCTGCAGAAGGGGAACTGGGGCTCTTGGTTGATGCAAATTGAATGTGAGTCAGCAGTGCCCTAGAGCCAGAAGGGTCAGCTGTGTCCTGGGGGGCATCAGGCACAGCATTGCTAGCCAGGCAAGGGAGGGGATTGTCCCACTCTGCTCTGCACTGGGGTGGCCTAACCTCGAGTGCTGGGGACAGTTTTGGGTGCCACAATATAAAAAAGATATTAAACTATTAGAGAATATCCGAAAGAGGGCGATGAGGATGGTGAAGGGCCTTGAGGGGAAGCCATATGAGGAGGTCACTTGGCCTGTTCAGCCTGGAAAAAAGGAGACTGAAGGGAGACCTCATCATGGTCTTCAACTTCCTTGTGAGGAGAAGAGGAGGGGCAGACACTGATCTCTTCTCTGTGATGCCCAGTGACAGGACCTGGTTGGGCACTGGAACAGGATCCCTGGGGAAGTGGTCACAGCACCAAGCCTGACAGAGTTCAAGAAGTGTTTGGACAATGCTCTTGGGCACATGGTGTGTCTCTTGGGGTGTCCTGTGCAGGGCTGGGAGTTGGACTCATGATCCTTGTGGGTCACTTTCAACTCATTCTGTGATTCTGTGATTTGACTTTCTTCATTTTGCAAAGAGAATATACCCAGTCCCAAAATACACCTGTCATTCTTCAAAAGGTAGTTTATATGTGGAGTGGCTGGCTGCAGATCTGGCATTTGGCCATGGACAGATTATCACAATTTGTAATAACTTATGTTGGTATGAATACTACCTTAATGCATTTGCTAAATTAATTTTTCATCTTTTGCTTTTAAGCGTCACAGAATTTTAAAGAAGCATCCATAAAGCTAGAAATTTGAGACAATCTGAATAGTCTGATGAAAACTGTTTTGGGTTTTTTTATAATGGGTCATAAGATTTAGATTATGAATTTAAATTATCTTTTTATCATCAGATTTAGTAATATTATGTAAAATGATATATTGTCTACTTTGAGGGATTCACTAATTTGTGTTTCCTGAAAGGACTTTAGTTACAGTTTAATCACTTTTTTCTAGGACTGTTTCCTTTACTTTAACCAGGGATATTTTTGCTTCCCATATAGCTCATCAAATTTAACCTAAATCAAAATTTCATAGCCCCTTAATTTCCCTCTACTGGATAAACTGTTTACTTCAGAAACAAATAGTAAATTAAGTGATTATAAGAATTTTCCTGTGGTTTTATGAGAAGAAGTCTTTGCTCTTCTCTTCATTTTTTCCTCAAACAAGACAAAATACATATAAAGGTCAAATGAACAAGGTGTCCAAGCATCACTTTTGTACTTCAGTTGTTTTTCAGAACTGTCTGTTGAGCCAAAATAAGCTCTCCTATCGACTATAGATTAATCAGTTATGACATATATATAGGACAGGAGCACTCTTTGCTGGGTCAAGAATTGCCTGGGCTCAGAGAGTGGTGCTGAATGGAGCTGCATCCAGCTGGCGGCCTGTCACTAGTGGTGTTCCTCAGGGGTCTGTGCTGGGACCAGTTCTGTTTAATATTTTTATTGATGACATGGATGAGCGAATTGAGTCTTTCATCAGTAAATTTGCAGATGACACTAAGCTGGGAGTGTGTGTCGATCTGTTGGAAGGTAGGAGGGCTCTGCAGAGCGATTTGGACAGGCTGGATGCATGGGCAGAGTCCAATAAGATGAAGTTCAATAAGTCCAAGTGCTGAGTCCTGCATTTTGGCCACAAAAACCCCCTGCAATGTTATAAGCTGGGGACAGAGTGGCTGGACAATGCCCAGGCAGAAAGGGACCTGGGAGTATTGGTCGACAATCGACTCAATGTGAGCCAGCGGTGTTCCTTGGTAGCCAAAAAGGCCATTGGTATCCTGGCCTGTATCAGGAATGGTGTGGCCAGCAGGACCAGGGAATTCATTCTTCCTTCGTACTCGGCACTGGTGAGGCCACACCTTGAGTACTGTGTCCAGTTCTGGGCCCCTCAGTTCAGGAAGGACGTTGAGAGGCTCAAACGCATCCAGAGGAGGGCAACAAGGCTGGTGAAGGGCTTGGAACACAAGCCTTGTGAGGAATGACTGAGGGAGCTGGGGTTGTTTAGCCTGGAGAAAAGGAGACTCAGAGGTGACCTTATCACTCTCTACAACTTCCTGAAAGGTAGTTGTAGTCAGGTGGAGGTTGGTCTCTTTTTCCAGGCAACAAACAGAACAAGAGGACACAGTCTTAAGATGCACCAAGGTAAATATAGGTTGGATATTAGGAAAAAATTTTTTATAGAAAGAGTGATAAAATATTGGAATGGCCTGCCCGGGGAGGTGGTGGAATCACCATCCCTGGACGTGTTTAAGAGATTGGATGTGGTGCTCGGTGCCATGGTTTAGTTTAGTTTTTCTGACATGTTGGGGCAAGGGTTGGACTCGATGATCTTGAAGGTCTCTTCCAACCTGGAGATTCTGTCATTCTGTGATTCTGTGATTTCACTGGGGTCTTCATGTCCTGTTTAGCCCAATGTACTAAACTAATGCAAATGACATCTATTCACTGTTACTTCAATGTGGTATGTTCTAAGTAGACTTAGAACAAAAGATTGAATGGGTTTAGCAAAAAAAAATCACTACTTAAACCCTAGAATAAATCATTCCTTCTGCTAGTCTAGCTCATTTGTTGAAATGAGAGGGAAGAAAAAGATGGAGTTTGCTAATGAAATAAGACTTATTTGTCAAAAGATTTCAGACATATTGAATGTCAACTTTTTTCCAGCCGACACTAAGACAAGCTTTGAATGACATTATTTTAATATAACAGCAAAAATATAACTATGCCTTACTGCTTACTAAATGCCAGTGTTTTAAAACCTTTTGCTTTTTGTCACTTCCTCAAATCATGAGGAATACTCAATGCCAAGGCTATGTCTATCTTAGTAGCTAGCATCAATTTATAAAGAAAAATTGTTGACATTGAGGACCAACATCCACACTTCATGGAGAGCTGGGGGTGTATAATACTTACTCTGGTTAGTCCCCATGGCCTGAATGTACTTTTGTGGATGCAGTGTACCACGTGTGCTCCTGATGTGTATCTGTGGTTTAGCATAATTTGACATAAATACATCTAATGAACTCCAAGATCATGCAATTTTAAAATCAAAATAATATGAGTGTGAATCAGGAGAGTCACAGCAAAAGGTGACTCCTTATCCAAACCAGAATACTAATGCAGGTGCACTCAGAGTGGAAGGAAAAAAAGCTGTATGGCTTTCAGATACGGGCAAGGCAAATAGAAGTGTTCTCCAGCATTTCTCTGCTGAGGGACTTCTCCACTTACTGGAAGAATTACCTTTCAAGAAAAACATTTACATTCAGCTTCTAACTCTCATAAAGCCAGACTCAAAGATGCCTGTAGGTGAAGTGTTCCATACATCAATCCTTTCCAAATGGGTGAGTTTTAATGAATCAGATGTAGCAGCTATTTTTAACATAGGGATGTATCTGCTTCTTACGAGTGTGTCTTCTTTGGCTGCTCAAAACATCCTTATGCTTATCCTGTCCTAATGCATCAAAAGACACCATGGATGCATTGCAACAAAGCCTTCCATTATATACGATCACAGTTTAAATTTCACATAGTAATATATTTTTTGTGTAATTATCTCCCCTACTTATCCTAACATCATAGGCCTTTTCTTCGTCTCAGTTTTGATGACACTATATTTCATCTAACACTTGAATAAAACTTATGCCAATATATACTTTCTCTCAGCCTTGTAACATCTTGATACTCCTATATGCCATTAAGCCTTATACTGAATCTAATTTCTCAGCTTTATTTAGATCTCTCTCTCCTTGCAATTTCTTTAATAGCTGTATTACACTTTTGTTCCACCAAGGAACATGGATTTTTATTACCATTCAAGCAAATGGATTAAAAATATGTTTATTAGCCTTTCTCATAGATGCATTCACCTCTTAGTATCAAAAAAGTCAGTGCCATCACTTGTATATATCTTTTTTTGAAAAGCCTATAAACTTTCTAATTCAGTCCTAGGTGAAAATTTATGAAATTTTATTTCAGTGAGTAAGTTGACTTTTTCTTCTCAAACTCTCTTTTGAATAACTTGTCTAATAGAGGGAATGGAAACACACCAGAAATGCTTACAAGTGTTTGATTAATAGCTCTACCCATCAGTCTGGCTTTCATGTATTGTGTCTTTGCATTTAAAAGAAGAATGAAGTATGACATAAGGCAATGAAGTAGCAGGGTGTTAAATTGCTGCTTATATTCAGAGTATTTTTATACCTCTGGTCCAAGTGTAAGATGTATGGCCAGAAGAATGTCAAAACATGCTCTGCTACTCAAAATGCCCTGCCAGAAAATTGTTGCAAAATTCTGGATTCTGGCCATATACTTTTCTGTACAAAGTTAACCCTGAGAAAAACATGTACAGATGGATGGAAATAAGGGTACTTGTCTGCCCTTTGTCTACACTACCCAGGTCATCAATAGACACAATCTGGTTAAAGGATGTTATCTCCTTATATTACTGTCAGTGCTGTCTGTGCTAGCCCATTATTTGACAAAATCCCATTAGAAATTGTGTAGCAATAGTAACAAAAGAAGGAAAGTAATAGAAAGACTCTGGATGCTTTTTCTTGGTGCAGCTGAAGTGAATAAAGAAGAATTTCCTATGTTGGCTTCACAGCAGCTGAGTGTTAATTAAGACCAAACATTTTGGAGGAAAGAATGGATCCATACAATCAGAAAGATTCCTTTCCAAAATCTAAATTTTGCTTTAAAAAAGTATAAAAAATAAACCCTCCCTATTTCAAAACAGATTGATGATTAACAAAACAAAACTTTGCATTTTTATTATTTGTGAAAGACAGTTTTTCTCTTCACCTTACACTGGCCATTAATGAAGAAAAAGATGCAAGAGAGAAAAACTTTTAAGAATAAATTTAAATGCCACCGAATATTGCTTTCCACTATATATACACATGTATTGTTAGATAATTCATAAGCAAAACTGTATCTAAAGAAATACCTAATATAACACATTTCCTCTAAATAATGATGCCCTAAACAATGTCCAACAAAAAATTAAATAACAAAGGCTCTTGTTCTCATGCCTTATAATTAATTAATTAATCTCACCTTAGTGCTACCAAGAATGTATCAGAGCTACCAGTTTAATTGTAGCTGTCAAACTGAAGAAACCTCCTTGAAAGCATATGGCACACACACATACACACAGAGGAAAAAGAAGTCATTAAAGTTTTGAATAGGTTCAGAGTAAAATTAAGAAGCTTAATTAAAAAGCTTTTTAAAGTAAGTAACATAATTTTTTATTCTCTTTACAAAAATTTTATTGCAAATTTTCTTAGAAAAGCTCATATAAACATCCTTGCCCCATATGAGAGTCAGGTTGTACTCCAGTGAAAATATTGCATCACTGATCCCATTAATATAGATATGGTGACATACAATTATTAAGTACACACTGACATCACCTTGTGTGTGCAGAGAAGTTTTCAACACATTTAATTCAAATCAGAAACATAGAGGAACACAGAGGGTGATTTAGTATTCCAAGCTCAGGATGGGTACCTGTGGAAGAGATTGTTCCTGACTATGAGATCATCTTCTCTTTTTGATTTCCATCAGAAAAGCAGGGGGTGTTTTACCTAGCCTCTGTTGTGCAACACCTAAACATTAGCATATTACTCCCCAGGGTTTTTCTGAACTTGAGAGATGGTTACCACATATGTGTGTCTTCTCCATGATTTTCATCAAGGAACAGGTTAACATGACTAAATAGCAAATATTAAAAAAAAAAATGTTATAGCTACACACACAAAAAAGCTAATTTCACACTAAGCAAACCTCTACTCTCTCCTCGGACTTTTCCTGTCTGTTACAATAAAAGTTTGCTTTATAGAAGGGTAGAAAATAATGAAGTAAATGCAAAAATCATGCTATTAAAATTATGCTCTTCTGTGCTACTCTGTGAAATAATCCCTGATATAAAGATGGAAAACTGTTTGTGTCAATAAGAACTGTAAAGAAACAATTGTTTTCTAAAGCCATCATTTTAAATGATCATTAAACCATATTTTCAATGCCTTATAAATAATACAGAAATGTTTGTTAATAATTTACACAGAGACTTGGCAGTTTTCCCCCAAGCAAATCAGTCATTACTGCTACTAAAACAATGTAACCCAGAACCAGCAGCATTGCTGCTTTTGCAGTGTTTAGGGAGAAAGGAGTCACTGATGTTCATCCCAATTATACTGACAAAACCAGAGCTAAAACAAAGGCTGCTATTCAGTATTTGTCTACAAATGTGAAAGATGGAATAATGGCATTATAAATTAAAAAGTTAGTCTGTGACCAAAAAACATTTGTTCTAGTGTATTTTCATTATCCACCTGTCTTAATGTGACTGCATTGCTCAAAAATCAGTTATATGTTTTACAGATTTATATTAATTTCCAGTTTCTATTGCATATATTTACTGAAAAACAGAACAAAACACACAAAGCAGATTTAAAATAACTTTACAGCTTAAAGGAGAAAAAAACAAACCAACAACAAAAATCCATATATTTTGCAGGGAAAAGGATAAGGCAAATCATCCGGAATGCCAACAGACAAACATGCACCTCAAGTATGGGGCACCTACACACCTTTCTCCCTAGCTGTGTATCTTTGCCAGAACAGATAACATGATACATCAGTGGTGGAAGATTGGATACTGGGAGGCCTCTTCTACTTCCATTTGTCCTCACCTCTCACTCACTGGCTCAATGAAGGAATGAAACTCCCTGTGTTAGCTTCATTCTTAAGTTCACAAAATGTTTGTAGATGGTTTGACTCTGGCTAGGTGCCAGGTGCCCACCAAGCCGCCATATAGCTCCCGTCCCCGGAGGGACAGGGGAAAGGACAAGATGAATCAGTGGGTCGAGATAAGGCAGTTTTTATTGAAACAATAGAAAGCAAAAGCAGGGTCTGCACGCACATAAGCAAAAGGAGGAGAAGTCAATCTCTACTTCCCATCAGCAAGCGATGTTCAGGCACATCCTGGGAAGCAGGACCTTAGGACGTGTAGTGGTTCTGTCGGAAGGCAGACATTACAGAGTGCCCCCCCTTCCTCCTTTCTCTCTCGGCTTTTATATCTGAGCTGATGTCAAATGGTATGGAATATCCCTTTGGTTCCTTTGGGTCAGCTGGCCTGCTTGTTTTCCCTCCCAAGGTCTTGCCCACTCCCTGCCCCTTGATGGGGGAGAATGTTAGAGGGACAGTGCTTCTCAGCAGTAGCCAAAACACTGCTGTGTTATCAACTGAAGCACAGCACTAGCAGGGCTGCTGAACTCTACCTCAGTTAGAACCAATACAATGTTCAACTCCTTTATAAAGAACAGAAACTGAATACTGAAATGGAAGTTTAAACAATCTTTTTCTTAGCCAAGAAAAATTTGTTAAGATAAATACTTCAAAACCAACAATATCACCACTGTCCTGTAAGCCACTCATTATCTTTCTTCTTTTCTGTCTCTCCTACAAGTGGTGTTAGGTACTATATGCTAAATGTTTTTCTGTGTTCGTTTTACCTCTATGTGTAATGCAGATTTATCTAGTAAGTAGCTGCACAATGAAAACTCTGTACATAAAAAGTAGTCCATAAAGGGAAACACTTCTGTTTGACACATAGGCAGACTCTACTACAAGGTCATTATGGGTCACCAATAAAATTCTGTGTCTTTGAGAACTGGTACAGCAATAACTCCAATGTGAAACTGCAAAAAATAACAAAATAAAAAGGAGAAAGGTTAGACACATTTTATCTATTAAGAAATACCCGGGAGATAATATATGAAGAAATCCCCTCTACTCAACCCTAGTAAGACCACATCTGGAGTGTTGTGTCCAGTTCCAAACTCCTCAGGATGAGACATGGAGTTCCTGGAGCAGGTCCAGTGGATGACAATGAGGCTGATGAGGGGACTGGAGTATCTCTTTTACCAGGAAGGGCTGGGGAAGTTGGACCTGTTCAGCCTTGAGAAGAGATGACTGAGAGGGGATCCCATCAATGTGTATAAATGTCTTAAGTTGTGGGTGCCAAGAGGATGGATCCAGGCTCTTCTCTGGTGCCAAACACTAGGACTAGAGGCAATGGGCAGAAACTGATGCACAGAAAGTTCCACCTGAATATGAGGAAGAACTTCTTTACCGTGTGAGTGACAGAGCACTGGAACAGATTGTTCAGAGAGTCTGTGGAGTCTTCCTCACTGGAGATATTCAAGAGCTGTCTGGACACAATCCTGTGCAATGTGCTCTAGGACAACTGTTCTTTAGCATGGAGGTTGGACCAGATAGCCCACTGTGGTCCCTTCCAACCTGACCATTTCTGTGATTTCTGTGGTTTCTGATCCCTTCTACCACAGGAAGAAGTTTTGTCAAACAAGCTGTCAACAGGTAAAGATTATAAAGAAATTAATATCTTCACTTATATCCCATTATACAATTTAAATAAAAGTAACAACCTAAATATGTATGCATGACAATGTAACTCAAAACTCCTGAATACTCCTAAATCCAGAAGTTATAATTAATATTGGACATTATTTTTTTGCTGTCTCTTAATTTGCATTTTACTGCTCAGAAGAGTGTCTTGCTCGTGTGTGTTCATACAGCACTGTCAGGAGGGGTCAAGTTTTGATTCTGGGAACTATTTATTCATTCGTACCTATGTATGGATTAAGGAATGAAGAAAGAAGTATAAACAGAAGATACTTACACCTAGGTAAACACTGATCTTTTTAAAATAACCTAATTTTGACCCTGTGTGATACCCATTTTGATTATTTTCTAGAATTATTCTAGTGAAGGAACTTTACTGACAGAAATATTTTGAAATATTTCTCTAACACAAATTTCAAAGTCAAAACAGACATCTTTGCTAGGAAGATAATCCCTAGATTTACGTTTACCCAGTAATAAAAGAAATGCATATTATGATGAGATTTCTAATCTAAGTAGCTCATACGTCACATTATGATCATTAGACATAAAATTTGCAAGCAATTCAGAAAACTTCAATGAAGTTTTCAAATAACATAAATATTTATTTTGTGTGGGTTTTTTTCTCATTTTTTTCCCCATCCATGATAGTTATTAAGTAGGGAGAAACACAGTCTCTTTAATTTAAAGTTTAATTTCACAATTAACAAAACTAGTCAGCACGTATTAGTGTGCTTACATAATGGTGCAACAACTTTTCGTATATACCAGTAAGATATTTTTTTATTTAATCTATTTATACTTCCTCTCAAGCAACATTATCCTTTTATGAGCAAATTAGCTTCACCTTCTAATTGTTGTCCACCAAACAGCATGAAATGATTCTACTTCCAATTGCTTACAAATTCAAATTCACATCACCTTTTTTTTTTTTTCTTTTTTTTTGTCTTGATAAGAGAAAGATTTGAATGCACAGATGATGAAGATCAGATCACAGGTCAATTCTGTATGTAGTAATTAATAAAGAGGGACTTTTACCTGAGACTCCTACATTTATAGGTGCAAATGAAACACTTCACTTTTAAACTCAATGTTCTACCCATCAACAATAATTCATCGTGCAAGTACCTGCTCAGGTTTGTTCAATTCTCCTACTCTCCTTATTTCTTTACTTCCAAGAGGTCAAGACCAAAATATTCTGAGCCCAAACTATGTTGGTAGGCACATTTTTTCCTAAAAATATTTCAAAAATGTTGTGCTCATTAGGAGCTCATTTTTATCTGCATTTTAATTTCTTCTCAGCTGTCCCTTTGAGTTGGTCTTCTCTTTTACAGTGTTCTTGTGAAAGAGGACTTATTATCAAAATCTGCCTAAGAAATTCAGTTTTATTTCTGTAATCAGGTGCCATGGGTTTTGACTGGATAATTGACTCCGAAGTGTGTCTCACTCTTTGGGTGTGGGTACCCAAACATGCGAGAACTTATACAGTAATAGCTTTTCCTGTATTTGTGTTGGTATTTGGCTTCTGATCTCAATACAGAATGCCATGTTATATCTGATCGTAGCAAAAGTGATAGGTTATTTAATGAAATAAACATTTCAACTAGCTCCATTGATCCAAAACACTGATGAATTATTGCTTTGTAATTCAGCAAACATCCCTGAAGTTTAAACAATTTACAGAAGAAAGCAAAATAAATATATGTAATATATAGAATCCGTTATAAAAATAAAGACAGGTTGCATTCTTTAAATATTGCATAATTCATGTTGGTATCTAGATTTTAATGATTTTATGAAAATATTTCTGTATAACATTCTATTTTAAAACTAAACACTTAAACCCAAGTAACATGAATACCAAAAGACAGCTCCTCAGCTATTCTTACTACAAGTATTATAGAAAAGACTATTCAATAAAAATTATTAAACTTGGTCCACAGCTATCCAAACTTTTTTTCAGTAATTCTATCTTTACCTAATTCCTAGTGCTGTAATAATTCATCAGTCATTCCTTTAAAAAAGTTAGTTAAGTACATACTCCCATTCCCACTGTTACATATCTGGTTTCCTTTCTATGAAAATTCAACTATACTCAAGCACAGACTGTTTCCCTACCATCACTCTACCTTAAAAAAGAAAAAAAATACCAAAAAAACCTCAACAGGAATGCTGTTCAGTTAACTGAAATGATGAATAGGATAACTCAAGACCAAGATAACTTTATAGTTATCTTATAGATAACTTTTATCACCAAGAGCTCTACAAAAAATAAGCCAGTATATTTGTAAAACCAAATGAATTCATCTGAACAAACCTACTAACATAGCTTGCACAAGCATATTGGGCACATCCTTCCTGTTACAACCTTTTTTTTAATTTGGAAGTCTTCCTTAATATTCTAAAGATGTTGAAGTGTTTGAAGTTTGATATTCTTTCTATCTTTCCCCTCATTGATGAATAAGTTAAACAATACTGGACCCAGTATTGAACCTTGGGGGACATCACTAGTGACAGGCCTCCAACAAGACTGTGCCACTGATCACAACCCTCTGAGATCTGCCATGCAGCTAGTATCCAATCCATTTCACTGTCCACTCATCCAGACCACATTTTCTGAGCTTGTCTGTGAGGATATGATGGGAGACAGTGTCGAAAGCCTTGCTGAAGTCAAGGTAGACAATATCCACTGCTCTTCCCTCATCTATCCAGCCATTGTTCCATCATAGGAGAAAATCAGGTTAGTTAAGCACAATTTCTCTCATCAGTCTGCTTTCAGCTGCTTTTATATACAAATCAAAGAAGGTGTACAAAGAGCAGAAATGTTCTTTATGTATTTGTAAGGGTTTTTTTAAAAATAGAACATGATTTGTTTAAGTGAATAAGTGAAAGCTTGAGCTACGGTAGATGAAAGTGTTCTAGCATAATTTTAACATGGTCCCAGATGAAGTTGTGCTAAAAGAAAATGATAAAAAAAATCCCTGGTTGAACATTATATTAGAAGTGCTTTCAAGAAATTACTTGAGGGAATCCAGATGTATTGCTTTTCCTTTTGATAAAACTTGAAAAGGTCATTTGGTGCCAAATTACCTATTACTCCTAAACAAGATCAAAGTTTTTTACACAGGGTGTCAAGTGAGAGATGAAAAGCTCTTTGAAAGGGTTTCCAAACCTCTATTCACAAATATTTGGAAAATTATTTTGTAACTCAGGTTTTCTTTGCTACTCTAGGGAGATTATTTGCTCTACCTAAAGTAGCCTTCACTGCAAGAGTGCTAACACAGCAGTGTATACTTGTACTGAAATAGGCCTGTCTATATTGAGGATTTACAGGATTAAACTGATTCACTGGAAAACTTTGTGCTAACAGAATACTGCTCCATTAACACCAGAGTTGAGCAGCGTTTTAACTAAACAAAATATTTAAAGAAAAATTTGGATCCTGGCATTGATGATTTTGAAAATACATATAAGATTGGTTTAAAAATTCTATCTGGGCCCAAATCAGCAGACTACTGATAAAACATTATTTCCTTTTTCTTCTAGCACCAAAAGAATAGACTTCTATTGCAGGATATCCTTTCTTCTCTCCCATATACTTTCAGATCTTCATCCTACCAAGACATATTTGTATTTCTGAGTGAAATGGAAGTTATTATTTAATGAGAATCACAAATTTCAGCATTACATTCCTACAAAAAAAAAAAAAGTATATTTATCTATTGGTCTTGTAATCACAAAAAATAAACATTTAGGATTTTCATAGGATTTTCAACAATTTTCAGTGAATACAGTACTGTTCCTGCTATAAAACTGATCAGTGGGTTGTCTGGAGTGACAGGGGGATCCAAACAACTGACTGTGTCGGAGGCTGAGACTAACCTGACTGGACAGATGGAGTGGAATGTGCTTGTTCTAGCTGGGCTAGGGCTAATTTTCCTCAGAGTAGCTGGTGCGGGGCTATGTTTTGGATATGTGCTGAACACAGGGTTGATAAAACAGAGATGTTTTATCATTGCTGAGGAGGGCTGACACAGACCAAGGCCTTGTCTGTTTTTTGTACTACCACACTGGCAAGGAATTCGAGGGTGCTCGGGAGTGAGGGACGAGACACAGTCAGGACTGTTGACCCAAACTGACCAAAGGGATATTCCAGACCATATGTGTATAAAGTGGTGGGAAGTAGGAGGAAGGGGGGGACATTTAGAGTAATGGCATTTGTCTTCCCAAGTCACCATTACATGTGATGGGGCCCTACTCTCCTGGAGATGATTGGACACCTGCCTGCCCATGGGAAACTGTGTAATAATTCCTTATTTTGCTTTGCTTCTGTGTGTAATTTTTCCTTTCCCTATTAAACTGTCTTTATCTCAACCCATGAGTTTTCTACTTTTTATCCTCCCAATTTTCTCCCTGATCCTGCTGGTGGGGGAGTGAGTCAGCATCTGCGTGGTGCTTGGCTTCAGGCTGGGGTTAAATCATAACAGTCAAAGAAATAGAAAAGGATAGTGGCCAAGAGACAGTGTCATTGTACATATAAGTCAGTGTCCCTGTATGAACTTGTGAATGGCAACTTCAAGCTAGATGTCTAGTGCTACTTTTAATCCTAAGCTTTTCAATCTTGTTTCCTCTTTCTCCCCTTTCCATTTCCACCTGTTACACAGGAAATCTTTGATTAGTGTTTTAGAAGAAAATGAAAGGAAAATTATTCAAAGAACCATAACTTTATAATTTATCACCAAAGTAGCTGTAGTTCATTTAACATACTGGAGTATTGCTGAGAGCAGGGCATGAGAAAATTTAAGTGGTTTCAGCAATCACAAAAGCATGATCAAAATCTCACTCCCTCTGATGAAAAATATTCATGGGGACATTTCATAGGTCCTTCATACTGCAATTTAGTGAGCCAGACTCCTCTTACACCTGATTGACTCATAATATCTATCCCACAAAAGAAAAACCTGTTACTATATCCCTCATGGAATTGTACATCTAGTGACCAAACTCTATTGTCCAGTACTAGTTTTCTACTCTGTAAGCCTTAGCCTACCTGTAAGATTCTTTGCATGTATGGGCAAAAATAAGTGAGCGAAATATTTCTTATTGCTGAATTTTTAGTTTTCAATCCATCTCCATAGTTCCTCAGAAAAAAAAAAAACTTATACATGGAAGAATACATTTCACTTATTCAGTAAAAAGAAACTTAGTCCAAATGCAGATTAGGATGGTTTGCAGAGACAGACATATATGCATGAAATAAGGTTTCATATACTGAAAACAAAAGAAAAATCATTAGCTGAAGATGTATTAGCTTTTAACTCCTCTCATCATTCCATATAAAAATGAATCACCAATACTGCTTCTCTGCTATACTCATTTAGCAAACAGTCTATAAACTGTTTTCTATTAGATGCAAGTATAGCAGTCTCTCAGGGCAGGAAAAATGGTGTTGGTTTTTTGAAAGCTGAAGCCAGTTCTGGTTCCCTCACTTGCCTGGTTTAATCAAGGTCTATCCTTCATTAATGTGATGATTAAGAGAAGTCAGGTTCAGATTCTCAGACCTGGAGATGCACTGATGGGCGCATGCCCAGCAGAGAGGGGACGATATACAGTATTATATAGGAAGTAACAATGTACAACTTAATTCATTGGTTATTCTCATGCAAAAACAAATCCCTTGAGGTACACACTAGATCTCCCCACATTCTTGCATTGCTCATGAAGTGCACTCAGGTCCTTGAGTGAAAGCAAGGATAGGTTTTTCCTTTGTCTGAGACAGGAATAACTTGGACTGTTTTCTTCAGCATATTTTTAATATGCCCTGCAGAAATGTTATCCCCTCCTACAGTACATAGAAATTTTGACTGGGCAGGGCCCACTAGATCCTCTATTGTTGACTAACCAGGTGGCTTTTGCTAAAGGTATATCCCAATGTTTGAAGGTTCCACTACCCATTACTCTCAACATAGTCTTTAATAGTGCACTGTATAGTTTGATTTTTCCAGAGGCTGGTTCACGATAAGGAATGTGCTATACTATGAATACCATGGTCTTTGGCCCAAGTGTCCCTGAGGTTGTTTCATAAATAAGTTCTGTTGTCTGACTCAGTTCTTTCTGGGGCATGTGTCACCATAAGACCTGCTTTTTAAGGCCCAGGATGGTTCCAGGCAGTGGCATGTGGCATAGGATATGCTTCCAGCCATCCAGTGTTTGCTTCCACCATTGCAAGTGCATGGTGCCTGACCTCACAGGTTTGGGGGAGTGTGATGTAGTCAATCTGCCAGGCCTCCCCATATTTACATTTCAGCCATTGTTAGTAGAGAGGCTTTTACTGCTCGGCCTGCTTTATTGCATCACATTTCATATTCATGGATAACCTGTCCCATAGTGTTCACAGTTAAGTCTAATTAAATCAGTTTATTAGAGCATGGAGCTAATAACACCAAGGTCATGGGTTTGATCCCTATTCACTTAAGAGCTGGACTCAATATCCCTTTCAACACAGAATATTCTGTGATTCCATGAAAGTCCACCCCTTAATCACCAGCCCATCTATATATTGCATCTCTTCCTTGGTGGCCTGGGATGCCATGGGCCCACTTAGCTAGAAATAATTCACTTATAGGTTGCCAGTCCAGAACCATTTCAGTCTTAGGAACTTGATCTACCTGTTAGTTGTTTTTATGTTCTGCAGTGGCCTGACCCTTGGGTACATGAGCATCTACATGATGTACCTCACAATCAGGTTTTTCCCCCAACAGCAATATTTTGCCACAATGTGACAGCTCAGACGGGTGTAGCTCTGTGCTGCCACTTGCTCTGCTTTCATTTCTATAACCACTCTCATAGGGCATTTAATAACATTCATGAGTCACTACAGAGAGAGAATACTAGCATTTTTCTTGGTCAGCTATGTCCATAACTAGATGGATGGCTTCCATCTCTGCAAACTGATTTGATTTACCTTCTCCTTCAGCAATTTCTGTGACTTGTTACAGGGGAATCCATACAACAACCTTCAACCTCTTCAACTTACCTACAGCACAGCAGGATTCTAGGAGGCATATTGCTTCTCACTTTCTGGTAATTTATTACACAGTGGGGTCTCTTCAGCAAAGATCAGTTCATCCTCTGCTGACATTCCCAAGTCTTTGCCTCCTGGNGGCAAAAATAAGTGAGCGAAATATTTCTTATTGCTGAATTTTTAGTTTTCAATCCATCTCCATTGTTCCTCAGAAAAAAAAAAACTTATACATGGAAGAATACATTTCACTTATTCAGTAAAAAGAAACTTAGTCCAAATGCAGATTAGGATGGTTTGCAGAGACAGACATATATGCATGAAATAAGGTTTCATATACTGAAAACAAAAGAAAAATCATTAGCTGAAGATGTATTAGCTTTTAACTCCTCTCATCATTCCATATAAAAATGAATCACCAATACTGCTTCTCTGCTATACTCATTTAGCAAACAGTCTATAAACTGTTTTCTATTAGATGCAAGTATAGCAGTCTCTCAGGGCAGGAAAAATGGTGTTGGTTTTTTGAAAGCTGAAGCCAGTTCTGGTTCCCTCACTTGCCTGGTTTAATCAAGGTCTATCCTTCATTAATGTGATGATTAAGAGAAGTCAGGTTCAGATTCTCAGACCTGGAGATGCACTGATGGGCGCATGCCCAGCAGAGAGGGGACGATATACAGTATTATATAGGAAGTAACAATGTACAACTTAATTCATTGGTTATTCTCATGCAAAAACAAATCCCTTGAGGTACACACTAGATCTCCCCACATTCTTGCATTGCTCATGAAGTGCACTCAGGTCCTTGAGTGAAAGCAAGGATAGGTTTTTCCTTTGTCTGAGACAGGAATAACTTGGACTGTTTTCTTCAGCATATTTTTAATATGCCCTGCAGAAATGTTATCCCCTCCTACAGTACATAGAAATTTTGACTGGGCAGGGCCCACTAGATCCTCTATTGTTGACTAACCAGGTGGCTTTTGCTAAAGGTATATCCCAATGTTTGAAGGTTCCACTACCCATTACTCTCAACATAGTCTTTAATAGTGCACTGTATAGTTTGATTTTTCCAGAGGCTGGTTCACGATAAGGAATGTGCTATACTATGAATACCATGGTCTTTGGCCCAAGTGTCCCTGAGGTTGTTTCATAAATAAGTTCTGTTGTCTGACTCAGTTCTTTCTGGGGCATGTGTCACCATAAGACCTGCTTTTTAAGGCCCAGGATGGTTCCAGGCAGTGGCATGTGGCATAGGATATGCTTCCAGCCATCCAGTGTTTGCTTCCACCATTGCAAGTGCATGGTGCCTGACCTCACAGGTTTGGGGGAGTGTGATGTAGTCAATCTGCCAGGCCTCCCCATATTTACATTTCAGCCATTGTTAGTAGAGAGGCTTTTACTGCTCGGCCTGCTTTATTGCATCACATTTCATATTCATGGATAACCTGTCCCATAGTGTTCACAGTTAAGTCTAATTAAATCAGTTTATTAGAGCATGGAGCTAATAACACCAAGGTCATGGGTTTGATCCCTATTCACTTAAGAGCTGGACTCAATATCCCTTTCAACACAGAATATTCTGTGATTCCATGAAAGTCCACCCCTTAATCACCAGCCCATCT
Organism: Climacteris rufus; assembly: GCA_013398175.1. NCBI lineage: Eukaryota > Metazoa > Chordata > Aves > Passeriformes > Climacteridae > Climacteris > Climacteris rufus. Next base: position 18,250 of record VZRZ01003209.1, on the reverse strand, counting down.
ATATATTGCATCTCTTCCTTGGTGGCCTGGGATGCCATGGGCCCACTTAGCTAGAAATAATTCACTTATAGGTTGCCAGTCCAGAACCATTTCAGTCTTAGGAACTTGATCTACCTGTTAGTTGTTTTTATGTTCTGCAGTGGCCTGACCCTTGGGTACATGAGCATCTACATGATGTACCTCACAATCAGGTTTTTCCCCCAACAGCAATATTTTGCCACAATGTGACAGCTCAGACGGGTGTAGCTCTGTGCTGCCACTTGCTCTGCTTTCATTTCTATAACCACTCTCATAGGGCATTTAATAACATTCATGAGTCACTACAGAGAGAGAATACTAGCATTTTTCTTGGTCAGCTATGTCCATAACTAGATGGATGGCTTCCATCTCTGCAAACTGATTTGATTTACCTTCTCCTTCAGCAATTTCTGTGACTTGTTACAGGGGAATCCATACAACAACCTTCAACCTCTTCAACTTACCTACAGCACAGCAGGATTCTAGGAGGCATATTGCTTCTCACTTTCTGGTAATTTATTACACAGTGGGGTCTCTTCAGCAAAGATCAGTTCATCCTCTGCTGACATTCCCAAGTCTTTGCCTCCTGGCCAGACAGACTGCTTCCAGGATTTCTGGATAACTTNACAGAATATTCTGTGATTCCATGAAAGTCCACCCCTTAATCACCAGCCCATCTATATATTGCATCTCTTCCTTGGTGGCCTGGGATGCCATGGGCCCACTTAGCTAGAAATAATTCACTTATAGGTTGCCAGTCCAGAACCATTTCAGTCTTAGGAACTTGATCTACCTGTTAGTTGTTTTTATGTTCTGCAGTGGCCTGACCCTTGGGTACATGAGCATCTACATGATGTACCTCACAATCAGGTTTTTCCCCCAACAGCAATATTTTGCCACAATGTGACAGCTCAGACGGGTGTAGCTCTGTGCTGCCACTTGCTCTGCTTTCATTTCTATAACCACTCTCATAGGGCATTTAATAACATTCATGAGTCACTACAGAGAGAGAATACTAGCATTTTTCTTGGTCAGCTATGTCCATAACTAGATGGATGGCTTCCATCTCTGCAAACTGATTTGATTTACCTTCTCCTTCAGCAATTTCTGTGACTTGTTACAGGGGAATCCATACAACAACCTTCAACCTCTTCAACTTACCTACAGCACAGCAGGATTCTAGGAGGCATATTGCTTCTCACTTTCTGGTAATTTATTACACAGTGGGGTCTCTTCAGCAAAGATCAGTTCATCCTCTGCTGACATTCCCAAGTCTTTGCCTCCTGGCCAGACAGACTGCTTCCAGGATTTCTGGATAACTTGGGATTGCTATTTGAGCTTGATATTTGATCAGTGTGACTCCCCTACTTCATGTAGCATCGTTTGCATGATATGTACAGGAGACTATTCCTTTGAACATCCAGCCCAGCACTGGTGGTTGGGGTGCCAGGAGGAGCTGTGCCTCAGTACCAGTCACTTCTGAAGCAGCTCAAACCCCTTTGTAAGCTGCCAGCATCTCCTTCTCAACTGGAATACAGCAGGCTTCAGATCTTCTGTATCCCTGACTCCAAAAGCCTATGGGTAAACCTCAAGTTTTCCTTGGTACTTTCTGCCAGAAGTTTTAGATAGAGTCATTCTTTCCAGGTGCAGCGTAAGGAGCATTTTTTACACCTTGCCCTGTCCTGACTAGCCCAAGGGCTACTGTGTGAACTAAGTCATGTCTGATTTGTGCAAAGGCTTGTCATTGCTCAAGGCTTCACTAGAAATAATTTTTTTTCTAGGTTGTTTGATAGAGAGGGCTTACAATCAGACTGTAATTTGACATCTGCATTCTCTGAAAGCCTACAATGCTTTAAAAAGCTTGTGTTTCTTTATTGTTAGTTGGTGGAGACAATGCTTTTGTCTTGTCCTTCACATCCACTGTGATCTGACAACATATATCTTCCCATTTTGTTCCTAAAAACTGGATCTCCTGTGCAGGTCCCTTGACCTTACTTTGTTTTATGGCAAAATCAGCTTTTGGGAGAATTTGGACTATTCTTCCTTTTCTCAGAAACTCTTGTTTCTNTTTTGACTGGGCAGGGCCCACTAGATCCTCTATTGTTGACTAACCAGGTGGCTTTTGCTAAAGGTATATCCCAATGTTTGAAGGTTCCACTACCCATTACTCTCAACATAGTCTTTAATAGTGCACTGTATAGTTTGATTTTTCCAGAGGCTGGTTCACGATAAGGAATGTGCTATACTATGAATACCATGGTCTTTGGCCCAAGTGTCCCTGAGGTTGTTTCATAAATAAGTTCTGTTGTCTGACTCAGTTCTTTCTGGGGCATGTGTCACCATAAGACCTGCTTTTTAAGGCCCAGGATGGTTCCAGGCAGTGGCATGTGGCATAGGATATGCTTCCAGCCATCCAGTGTTTGCTTCCACCATTGCAAGTGCATGGTGCCTGACCTCACAGGTTTGGGGGAGTGTGATGTAGTCAATCTGCCAGGCCTCCCCATATTTACATTTCAGCCATTGTTAGTAGAGAGGCTTTTACTGCTCGGCCTGCTTTATTGCATCACATTTCATATTCATGGATAACCTGTCCCATAGTGTTCACAGTTAAGTCTAATTAAATCAGTTTATTAGAGCATGGAGCTAATAACACCAAGGTCATGGGTTTGATCCCTATTCACTTAAGAGCTGGACTCAATATCCCTTTCAACACAGAATATTCTGTGATTCCATGAAAGTCCACCCCTTAATCACCAGCCCATCTATATATTGCATCTCTTCCTTGGTGGCCTGGGATGCCATGGGCCCACTTAGCTAGAAATAATTCACTTATAGGTTGCCAGTCCAGAACCATTTCAGTCTTAGGAACTTGATCTACCTGTTAGTTGTTTTTATGTTCTGCAGTGGCCTGACCCTTGGGTACATGAGCATCTACATGATGTACCTCACAATCAGGTTTTTCCCCCAACAGCAATATTTTGCCACAATGTGACAGCTCAGACGGGTGTAGCTCTGTGCTGCCACTTGCTCTGCTTTCATTTCTATAACCACTCTCATAGGGCATTTAATAACATTCATGAGTCACTACAGAGAGAGAATACTAGCATTTTTCTTGGTCAGCTATGTCCATAACTAGATGGATGGCTTCCATCTCTGCAAACTGATTTGATTTACCTTCTCCTTCAGCAATTTCTGTGACTTGTTACAGGGGAATCCATACAACAACCTTCAACCTCTTCAACTTACCTACAGCACAGCAGGATTCTAGGAGGCATATTGCTTCTCACTTTCTGGTAATTTATTACACAGTGGGGTCTCTTCAGCAAAGATCAGTTCATCCTCTGCTGACATTCCCAAGTCTTTGCCTCCTGGCCAGACAGACTGCTTCCAGGATTTCTGGATAACTTGGGATTGCTATTTGAGCTTGATATTTGATCAGTGTGACTCCCCTACTTCATGTAGCATCGTTTGCATGATATGTACAGGAGACTATTCCTTTGAACATCCAGCCCAGCACTGGTGGTTGGGGTGCCAGGAGGAGCTGTGCCTCAGTACCAGTCACTTCTGAAGCAGCTCAAACCCCTTTGTAAGCTGCCAGCATCTCCTTCTCAACTGGAATACAGCAGGCTTCAGATCTTCTGTATCCCTGACTCCAAAAGCCTATGGGTAAACCTCAAGTTTTCCTTGGTACTTTCTGCCAGAAGTTTTAGATAGAGTCATTCTTTCCAGGTGCAGCGTAAGGAGCATTTTTTACACCTTGCCCTGTCCTGACTAGCCCAAGGGCTACTGTGTGAACTAAGTCATGTCTGATTTGTGCAAAGGCTTGTCATTGCTCAAGGCTTCACTAGAAATAATTTTTTTTCTAGGTTGTTTGATAGAGAGGGCTTACAATCAGACTGTAATTTGACATCTGCATTCTCTGAAAGCCTACAATGCTTTAAAAAGCTTGTGTTTCTTTATTGTTAGTTGGTGGAGACAATGCTTTTGTCTTGTCCTTCACATCCACTGTGATCTGACAACATATATCTTCCCATTTTGTTCCTAAAAACTGGATCTCCTGTGCAGGTCCCTTGACCTTACTTTGTTTTATGGCAAAATCAGCTTTTGGGAGAATTTGGACTATTCTTCCTTTTCTCAGAAACTCTTGTTTCTGTATTGACCCATACTGGGCATCAAGAAAGATGTCTGTGGTTTAACCCCAGCCAGAAAGTACCACACAGACACTTGCTCACTATCTTCTTTACCCCCGACCTCATGAAATGAGGAGGAGAATAGAAAAAGGGTAAAACTCATGGGTAGAAGCAAGAAAAGTTTCATAGTTGAAATAAAGCAAAATATACTACTATTACTGCTATTACTGCTGCAGCTACTACTAATTGTGTTTCAGGTGAGAGAGAGAGAGAGAGAGTGAGAAGCCAGGAAAAACAAGCAATGAACAACATAATTTCTCACCACCCACTGACCAATGGGCANATTTTGCCACAATGTGACAGCTCAGACGGGTGTAGCTCTGTGCTGCCACTTGCTCTGCTTTCATTTCTATAACCACTCTCATAGGGCATTTAATAACATTCATGAGTCACTACAGAGAGAGAATACTAGCATTTTTCTTGGTCAGCTATGTCCATAACTAGATGGATGGCTTCCATCTCTGCAAACTGATTTGATTTACCTTCTCCTTCAGCAATTTCTGTGACTTGTTACAGGGGAATCCATACAACAACCTTCAACCTCTTCAACTTACCTACAGCACAGCAGGATTCTAGGAGGCATATTGCTTCTCACTTTCTGGTAATTTATTACACAGTGGGGTCTCTTCAGCAAAGATCAGTTCATCCTCTGCTGACATTCCCAAGTCTTTGCCTCCTGGCCAGACAGACTGCTTCCAGGATTTCTGGATAACTTGGGATTGCTATTTGAGCTTGATATTTGATCAGTGTGACTCCCCTACTTCATGTAGCATCGTTTGCATGATATGTACAGGAGACTATTCCTTTGAACATCCAGCCCAGCACTGGTGGTTGGGGTGCCAGGAGGAGCTGTGCCTCAGTACCAGTCACTTCTGAAGCAGCTCAAACCCCTTTGTAAGCTGCCAGCATCTCCTTCTCAACTGGAATACAGCAGGCTTCAGATCTTCTGTATCCCTGACTCCAAAAGCCTATGGGTAAACCTCAAGTTTTCCTTGGTACTTTCTGCCAGAAGTTTTAGATAGAGTCATTCTTTCCAGGTGCAGCGTAAGGAGCATTTTTTACACCTTGCCCTGTCCTGACTAGCCCAAGGGCTACTGTGTGAACTAAGTCATGTCTGATTTGTGCAAAGGCTTGTCATTGCTCAAGGCTTCACTAGAAATAATTTTTTTTCTAGGTTGTTTGATAGAGAGGGCTTACAATCAGACTGTAATTTGACATCTGCATTCTCTGAAAGCCTACAATGCTTTAAAAAGCTTGTGTTTCTTTATTGTTAGTTGGTGGAGACAATGCTTTTGTCTTGTCCTTCACATCCACTGTGATCTGACAACATATATCTTCCCATTTTGTTCCTAAAAACTGGATCTCCTGTGCAGGTCCCTTGACCTTACTTTGTTTTATGGCAAAATCAGCTTTTGGGAGAATTTGGACTATTCTTCCTTTTCTCAGAAACTCTTGTTTCTGTATTGACCCATACTGGGCATCAAGAAAGATGTCTGTGGTTTAACCCCAGCCAGAAAGTACCACACAGACACTTGCTCACTATCTTCTTTACCCCCGACCTCATGAAATGAGGAGGAGAATAGAAAAAGGGTAAAACTCATGGGTAGAAGCAAGAAAAGTTTCATAGTTGAAATAAAGCAAAATATACTACTATTACTGCTATTACTGCTGCAGCTACTACTAATTGTGTTTCAGGTGAGAGAGAGAGAGAGAGAGTGAGAAGCCAGGAAAAACAAGCAATGAACAACATAATTTCTCACCACCCACTGACCAATGGGCAACCTGTCCCCAAGCAGTGATCTTTCCCTCATGGATCATCTTAGATACTGGGCATGACATTCTGTGGTATGAACTATCCCTTTGACCAGTCTGGATCAAGTGACCTGGCCATGCTCCCTCTCAACTTCTTATGCAATTCTTCACTGGCAGAGCATGGGAAACTGAAAACTCATTTGCTTCAGAGTATGCTTTACTTAGCATCAACTAAAATACTAGAGTGTTATCAAAATTATTCTCATACAAAATCTCACAACACGGTACCAGCTACTATGAAGAAAATTAGCTCCATCCCAGCCAAAACTAGGTCACAGAAATAGAAAAATTGGCATGAACTACTACTTCAGGTGCTGAAAACTAAAGAAAAATCATTAGCTAAAGATCTATTATCTTCTAATGTTCTAATAGTATCACTTCATATAAAAATGAATCACCTACACTGTCTGCCACACACTTAGCCAGTTGTCTACAAAGTGCTTTCTATTAGGTGCAAGGTATTTCAGCTTAAGAGAACAGAATAGTAAATTTTAGCGTTATTCTGCCCTGTTTATACCATCTGCAGGAGCTGAAGAGCTGAACTGCACATCCAGAGTAAAGGGATGTGTCCAAAGTCAGCTAGATCCAGTACGAGGCAACAAAGTTTTGAAGACAAAAATCAGAGTTGGGAAGGAATGCAATTTGTGAGCCCATTTTCTGTTTGAAAGTACTGCATTTAATCTTTGATAGCTTAAGGAAAGGAGGGCAAAGGAACACTGAAGACATCTTCTGTTATTTTACTCTAGTCTAGAGTATACCTTAGAATACCTGAGTATCTCTTACAAAAATTCACTGCTGAATACTATCCCTAAGACCCTTGGGATTGGTTTCCATTGGGAATTCTCTGGTGAAAACCACACCTCGTTTCACAACTAATTTTTGAATAGGAGCTGAACAAACTGTCACTAGAAAGTTTTTGTATGCAAGGATATGTTAATTAAATATTATCGATTATTAAAATTGCATGGCCTTTCTTTTCAGCACATTATCACTGCAGAAAGCTCAACATAATTGCTTATATTCAAATTTCTTAATGAGTTTTGTTATTATGAGCTTCAATAGCAGAAAAAATGGTGATTTGCAAAAGCTGAACGTCTGAGTATTGTCTCTTGATGTGCACAATAGAAAGCTTCCAGCAGATGTACTCTGACATGGACTCAGATTGCCAGCAATAATAAGGAAGTTACTGCTTGATGCCCAAGAAAATAATTAATATTCTGAGTATATTCTACATAAAGACAGAATTTGTTGTGGGGTATGTAAAGCAAACATATGACAGTTCATGTACAGGGAGTCTTATACTATTTCAATTTATTGTAACTTTTATGAATGTACTTCAGTTAGGAGGAACTCCTCTTTGTTCTACCTCATTGCAACATTAAGGTCAAACTCCCAAATGAAGTTCAGGAGTTTCCTGAAAGGAAATTTAGATTGCCTCATAATATTGGCTGACCAAGACATGGCTGAGGAGTGACCATTGTTCAAACTGTTGTATTAACTTTCCTAATCCTAATACTTTTCTTTTCTTTTCTTTTCTTTTCTTTTCTTTTCTTTTCTTTTCTTTTCTTTTCTTTTCTTT
>VZRZ01003208.1:379959-396774 GCA_013398175.1 Climacteris rufus | reverse complement strand
ATATATAATTTTCCTATGTATGGCAGAAAATATCAGTGCCTTTTTAATAAACATCTGTAGCAAGTTTTATACACAATAGTAGCAATAACATAAACAATCACTGTCAGAAAAACTAGTTTTCATAAAATGTGATCTTACCCCTGCTACGTCTGCATAAAGGAAATACAAAAGAAATTATTTTAAAATGTAACAAATAATAAAAAACCTATTACAAAATAACCTTTTGAAGCACCATAAATGGATGGAGTGGGCACATTAATAAAAGAAATGGGGCAGAACAAAAGCAATAAGCATTTAGGTCAGCAGTGGCTGTTCTAAAAACATTTATTAGGAAAAGAACAGAAGATATGGGGTAAATAAATCTGTAGAATATGTCAATCACAAAAAGAATTGAACTGTCTACTCAGCTGAAGTACACCAACGTAGTAATAAGAAACAATTAGTAGCTGCACACAGATACCCATCAAGCTAAGTATGAAAGCACAGCATTCAGCAAGTATGAGTCAGCAAAAAAAAAAATTCTAAAATGCATCTTTGGTTTATAAGAGCAGAAAAAATTCTGACTAATTGACTAGACAAAAAAAGTCACAACAGCTTTGGTGTTGAATTATTGAAATATTTATATTCTGATAAATTTTTCCTTCACATGCATGCAGATAAACCCATTAAATTCATCTGCAATTTGTGTGACAGTTCATGTCAAAGGTGGCCCCATAACCTCACCAGGTTTTATATTAGAAAAAGAGAAAAACTACAACGTTTTCTTGTTTTGAAGTTCAAAGTTCTTATTCAGACATTTTAAAAGATTGGTATCCTCTTGAATATGTTGGATATTCAAATGTTTGTTTTATCAAATGAAGAACATCTGCTTTGCTATGTGCTGTTGCATTCAGAGACAGCAGAAGGCCCTCCAAATAAAAGTTGTACATTTATTTGCCTTTCAAATACAACCCAACTTAAAACATATTTATTATAATCAGCAGACTTCCATGTGATTCCATGTGAGGATTTGTTTAACATGAGTACTAAGACTTTGATGGAACATCTGGAGATCACCAGAAAGAAAGCAGATACAGAGTTTGTACATCAAATATTGCTTTTCTTTGGAATAATAGAGGATGTCTTGCAAGATACATTGATGAGAAGGGCTGGGATGCAGACTTTTACTAATCAGGAATAAGCCATATTGAAAAACTTGCACCGGGAACTTGCACAGTGCTTGTTCACATTTTGTCTGTCTTTAGCTTCTGTTGGTCTTTCTACGGAATTTTAAAACAGGACTTTATCCAACTTTTCATCGAAATTCCAATGCCTATCCTTGAAGGGCTGAGCTAACAGATCCTAGAAAGCATCGGGCTGCAGGGTTACTGCATCTTTTGAGTCACAGTTGTTGATCTATAGGATCAATTTGTAATCCTTCCCACTCAGTACAAACAAAGAGTGCACAAGAAGGGTGCAGAGAATATTGTGTAGCAGGTTGTCGCTCTGGCCGCTAACCGCCCGGTAGTCTCGGCCTGCGACGAGGTGTCCACGCGGCGTGGCTACCAAAGACCAGCCGTCGGGCTGCCTGAGAAGGCACGACAGGCAGGCTGCACCACGGCTGTTGCCTAGCAACTCGGTGAGGGTAAAAGATAGAGAGAGGGCCAACACTGTGTCTTTTGTTCCAGCTTTTATTTCCCCCTTCCCAAGGGGAAGGGGGTGTGTTCGGAGGGGAGACATTCAGTCGAAGGCACTGTGAGGGGGGAGACAGCACTTTTTAAAGGGGGTTGGAGAGAGAGGGGAGCAAGGAAGCAAACCAGTAAGGGAAGGACATGAGGTAACAGGGAACAAATCATAACATATCAGAGGAGGAACAGATACAAACCAACCAATAGAGAACTGAACTGAACAGAACCTTCCAGCGCTTCATGCATAAAGAATAGGCTACATTATTAAACATGAGGGGTTTGAGCCCATGGGGAGAAAGGAACAGCGAAGCTTCTGGATGGGAGGGAGGAGATGCTGCGGGAGTGACACACAGTGGGTGTCAGCGGGCTTCGCCCTTGGATCTGCTGTCAGGGTCGGAGTCCTGGGCAGGGAATTCCACCCACTGTATGGCACTCAGCCCCAAGGTGGGCTGGGCCACCGCAGCAGCAGATCACTTCTCTGAGCAGAGCTTCTGGCCACCTTCAAGGTGAGAAATCAGTGACTATGAAAGGTTTTCTCGTTCCACTTCTACCTTTTCCTCTCCTTGCTAAACTATACTGACCTACTGGAACTGTTAATTTAGCTTTCAACCATTTGCTGGATGACCTACAAAAATATTTTGAAAAATGGAAATTAAGTTATAAACTGTGCCTCTTATGACTGTGTGTCATGCTCATAATTTATTACAGGATGGAACAACCAGTATATTATATTTCCTGAAGGTTTGGAAAGAGCTTCAGGGGTTTCACTCCTGTGTCCAGTTTTATCATTGTTGGTTCTCTGGAGAATCTTTCATTTATGATTGGAAAAACCTTATTTTCCCTCTAATAGACTTTCCTTTCCTTCTAATAACAGCAACAACAACAACAATAATGATACAAGCTGTAATTTAATGAAAGGAAGCATGTTATATGTACTGCTCAAGTGTTGAAATAAGATTCAAACTTATGAGCTCAAACTATAGGTCTGTTTTGGTTTGCTGCACTAATCTGTATGTCATTGAGCAAATTAATTGTTTTATTTGGGCCTCAGTTTCCTCATTTGTAAATTAGGAAAATAAAACTATTTACTTCATAGAAAATTTTTGTAAGGTTTAATGTAAATTTTAATGTCCCTTAGGTGCATAGGATGGTAAATGCTATGTGAGTTGCAACACACTATTGTTCTCATTTGTCTTCTCTGTCATGGGAGTTTCTCTGCTTTCAAAGTCTCACAAATGTGAATTATCCTTAACAGTAACCAGGCCCTTATATTGAATGCAGTCTGAGGAAATATACTGTAACTGTTTTTTCCAAGTGCTATAATTTATGTTGTCACTGGCTAGATTTAGATCTAGAAATCTGGACTAAACCCAACTGTTTTCTTCGTAATAGAATAGGAAGGGTGAATACTGATTTTATTTGTGCAGGGGTGAGAAATTGGATGAAAAAAATAGCATACACCTACACTCATAGAATGGAAAAATTTATGGATTTTAGCTCAAGATAAAGTATCATCTAGATATGTCATTGAGGTAATTTTTACCAAATGGTTTTATGTTAAATATTCTAAAGGCCAAAGCCATTAAATTCTCAATCTTTATTATCTTGTCCAGCACTTGGTGTAGATGTCTTCTCAGATCATTAACTAGTGTTTATAATGCACTACTGAACATTTTCCCTCTTTTTTCATGAATGAATCACCTTGAAAATTTTTTGTATTTGTCCATTGAGAGACACGTTAAATGGGCATATGGGTGCAGCCAGTTGTCTCTGTAAAATTAGAAAAATCTTGTAATTCCAACAAATCATTTTCATGTGTTGCACGTGTTGCCTATTAGAAGAAAAGATGTGCTCTGATATTCTTTAATTAAAGATTAAATTTCTTTAGTTATTATTCTGAAAACCTTGGCATTATAAATTCTACTATTGAGTGTTCTTTGAAGTCAGAAAGTATTGATGGCCACTAGCTCAGTGCTACCAATATTTGTACATGTACATATGTAATACATGAGTGCAGTGTACTGTTGTAAGTCAAACCTCACAGTTTACAAGGCTCAAAGCTTCCTTCTCACCACAGAACATCTTCTTTAAGTAATCCTTCTCTTTCTGTTTAATCTTCTTTCTTTCCCTTATTAAGTCTGTTTTGCTTTGTGCATTATGAGCTACTCAATAGACTGAAATGACCTCAGTGAGAATAAGCTTAAATTGGATAAACACTTCCACAGACAGCAACACACTCAATTTTGTGTCTGTCTCCTGAAGATTTAAATTGGTATTCTTATATCACCTTGAATATGGATAATACGAGGACTTAATATTTCAGTGCCAAATATAAGCAAGCAGAACACCTTCATAGCAAGTGTGCAAATGTCATAGTATTACAAAATGGTGTTGTATTGCTAGAAATTCATATTGGCAAAAGAAAGCCAGGAGTAAATGGCTTATAATAATTCATGGTTAGCATGAAAACCATTTTTACATTTGAGACTTTTTAAAACCTAAGTCTTGGTACTTCAATGTAGTTTTCATATTGATTTCTAAGGCATAAACTCAGAATATCTCATACTGGAAGGGAACCATAAGGAACCTTGGTATCAACTCCCTGCTCCTCGCAGGAGTACCTAAAACTAAATCATATGGCTAAGAGCATCATCCAGGCACTCCATGAATTCTGCCAGGCTTGGTGCCATGACCACTTCCCAGGAGACCCTGTTCTAGTGACTGACCACCCTTTCCATGAAGAACTTTTTCCTAGCGTCCAATCTGAACTTGCCCTGGTGCAGCTTCATTCCATTTCCTCAAATCTTATCATTGGTCACCAGAGAGATGAGATCAGCAGCTCCCCTCTACAGATTGCCTTGAGGAAGTTTTTGATTGTGAGGATGTCACCCCTCAGCCTTCTCTTCTTTAAGCTGAACAGACCTCTTGTCCAGAAAAATGCTATGAGAGACAGTATTAAAAGCTTTGCTGAAATAAAACAACACTTCTACTTCCCTTGATCAGCTCGTTAGATGACGTTGTCATGAAAGGAAATTAAGTTTGTTAAGCAGGACTTTCTCCTTGTGAACCTGTGTTGGCTATAACCAAAGACTGTGTTGGCTCTTGAGTGTTTTTCAGTAAATGTCAGTATCTGCATAATTTTATCACTGAAGAGAGACTGACAGGCCTATAATTCCTTTTTACCATTCTTGAAGACTGTAACAGCATTTGCCAAACGCCATTCATGGAGACATGCAGACTCTGAAGACATTGAAAAATAGTGGAGAGAGATCCTGCAATAACATCACCAAGCTCTTTCAGTACCCTGGGATGAGTCCCATCAGATCCCATAAACTTATGTGTATCCAGTTGGGACAACAAGTCTCAAGGAAGTTTGGATTCGTCTGGGTGTTTATCATCCCCCTAGTCATGGTCTTCCAACACAAGGTTCCAGGGATCCCACGGTCCATCATCAGTGTTAAAGACAGAGATCTACTTGTGAGGTGACTGACCTTGTCAAGTAACAGATTTGTCTCCAAACCTTATTGTGCTGTTAACATATTTAAAAAATCTTGAAAGAAAATAAGAAACTGGATTATATTCCATTGTTGCTTCACCAAATAGTAGCTACAACTAATACATGAAAGTCTTAATTCCATGAACGGATTTAGGATTTTATTCGTTCTTTTACAAGTCAAAATCTAAGATACAGAAATATCTGACCACTCCATAAACTCCTATGCAGTTGCAGTCCAGGCTCCAGTGGAATGGTGTGCACCTTCATTCCCATAAGAGATTTTGGTACAAAAGATCTGTTTTCAGTTCTTCTCAGCAGCAGGTCTAGCAGCAATCCTAAAATGTTTCTGCCAGTTCAACCGGGGCTGAGACAGAAGTCCTGGACAGAGTAGGTGGAATCCCTGAGGGAGTCTGGCACCTGCAAGTGCCCTCAAGACCGTGACTCTCTCTGTTACCAAATTGATGGAAAATCTCAGGAATTGTTTTGGCCGCTTGACACTACCCCTTTATTTCACCAGGCTGAGGAATTTGAGTGAGCAAGGGTTGCAGGTTGTTTCATGTTTAGAAAGCAACATTGTTGTTGTATGGATAATAGCATGAAAACTAGGGTTGTCCCATACCAATCACCTCAGTGCCAGAAAACTGGCACAGAGACATTTAACTTATCAGTATGGATAGAGCACAGATGTGTTAGAACATGTAAAATGGTGATGGCTGTGCTTTGTACAGGTAATGGTGCTTGTTCAGGTGTTAAAAGCAGTTCAGTTGCCACACTGTGGAGCCAGCCAACAATGAACATGGATTTATCAGAATAAAGGCCTTTATCTCTCCCCTTCCCACTAAAACCATCCAGTGTGGAGTAAATACTTCTGATTTTGTGGGGGTTTAGTTGTTTCACAGGAGTGTTCCTTTCCCCACAGCTGGACTGGATTGACCCGACAGTGAAGCCTACCGTTTAGAAGTACTGCTAGGTTGACAGGGTGGATGAAATTCATCTGATGAATATGTCTGGATTCAGAGCAGTCACCTTCAACTTCACTTGTAGGTACTAGAAGAAAATAGTAACTCTTGGATGCAATTCATCTCACAGTAAAGTAATTATCTAAAATAAGTGAGGAGCATAGTACTCATTAAATTATGTTTTTTTCCTCTTGATATATATAAAAGGCCTAGATGTGACTAGTTCAGAAGTAAATGTACAATGCATCTATCTAAACATTGGTTAGATGTCTCTCTTTAGCTTTTTTTTTTTCTGTTGGCTTATCCTATTTTAAAAAGTAATTCATATTACCTGATGAGTTCCAAGTCAGTTCTGCAGTGCTGTAATAAAAATAATTATTATGATAATTATTTGCAATCTCCACTACAGTTAAAATGCTGTATGATAATGCAAAGAGAGAGGAGGTCACCAGTGGTTTATGCTTCTGAAAACGGGAAGAATTCACTCACTTCCATGCAAAAAGATCTTAAAAAGTGTTATGAAAATGGAGCTGAAATATATTCTGGGCTGTTTCTCTGCACCAGGAGACCATTATCATGATAATTTAACACCTGTATCACTGGTTTTTGGTAGTGCAACCTGTAATCATAGTCTGAAGTGATCCCTGAAGCAGTTATAATTTAGATTACAGTTTAATATAAAACAGTATTAGTTCTGAGCTGTTGGGTCACGGAATGTTGAACTCCTCACTAAGTGATGATTGTGATAAGCAGGATTTGCCACGAAGGAGGGCAATATCATAATTCTAAATTCTTGAAATGTAGTCAGACTTGACTAAACTTGTTTCTTGAGTAGGATGGCCCATTTTTGGCAGGGTGTTACCATACAGAATGCTTTCATGAGGCATCTCTATAGTAGTTTTGTTTTAAGTAGGCCCAGTAGACACTGCTGATTTACCTCCAGGCTGTGATTTTGAAGGGCAGTCAGTATAACTCAGGAAATGGAGGAATGCCGTGAAAAGAAAGTTATATCAATGCGACATCGCAGGTATTACACATGGGGAAAAATAACACAGCCAAGCAGAGTTGTCAACAGTTTTCTGTGTACCTTCCACCTCTGCTGTCTCACCAATACTGACAAAGTCTGGGGGACAGTAGGAATGGCTTAGAAACCCATAAAGCTTTCTGTCACAAGAGATAAAGAGGAAGAAGGCATCTAAGTTATTCTTCCTGCTTATTCTTTTGGAGCTGTTGAGGAAAGGAAAATTAAACCATATCTTCCAAAATGATTATTTGTTTCTGTGCTGACTGTGTTATCACCAGTGTAGGTTTTGGTGTTGCTAGAATATGATCTGTGCTCCTATTTTAAACAAAACACTGTTTGCTTCCTGGTTTTTATTTTTCCTTTCCTTCTTAGTGAACTGCTGCCTATGCAAATTTTGCAAGTCCCTAAAGCCCTGGAACTGGCTGGAGAGACTGGCAGCTGAACTATGAGCTAATTTCAGGTAAAAACAAGCCTTGACCATTGTACTTATTCATTGTGATATGTTCCAGGCCAACCATCATGCAGCATCTCTACCTCAAGATAATACAAGAAGAAAAATTATCAGATCTTGTAGTTTTGTGGTTTTTCTTCTTTTTTTTAAAATTTATTTATTTTTCCTGAGTGGGATGAATGCTTGAAATGGAAACACTGTGTGAAATTTCATTTCTTTTGGCCTTCCTACTTGCTTTTTGAAGAGCTTAGGAAACATAAAGAGTGTAGTCACATTTATGTAACCCTGATGCTCAGATCTCCTGTGTGAAGGTTTCATAAAGACGCTTAACCTGGTGCTCTCGAGGTAGCTTCAGTGTCCTTTATGCGAGCAAAATCCCTGCTGGGACGGGTTGCAATGGTTTTACAACTCTCCCAAAGTACTGAGTTCTAGATGCCACAGATGACCTGTTTCTGCTGGCTCCTTTAGAAATGAGAGTTACCCCAGGCGTGTGTTCTAGCGTCGGCGAGAATGAAAGGCTACACACAGGGCTCTTCTCTGGGATAATAACCTTTTTATTATAAATCCAGTGTTGTGTTGTGAGGGTCCAGGGAGGAAGTCCAGAGACATCCAGGTGGCTGGAGTAACCCAGAAGAAAGAGACCGAGCAGAAGCTCTGCAAGAGTCTTAAAGGGGGGCGGGGGGGACCATGGGACCACCCAATGGAAAGACGCATGGTTCGAAGTGACCAGTGGAGGGGAGAGCTTCCCAGGACATACTCATATATGGGACCTAAGGTATGGATACAGGTAACACAAGAGAAATATGGGATTTTACCACAGCTCAGGCAGAGGGTTTAAATATTGGAGGGAGAAGGTTGAGGTCATTGCCTTGGCTTTCTTCCCACCAGTCCTGAAGCTCAAAAGCAGCAGCTTCTGCCAAGTATGCTGCTACAGTTTCAGACATCACTGTCATTGTTCAAAGGTGGTTCTGCCACATTGCAGATCCTTCAGCATATCTGACACGTGACTCCTACTCAGACCAATGACATTGAGATGCCTAAATAATCAGAAGGTTCTGGACCTTAAAGACTTGTTTTAGCTGTCTTCCATTTCTCAGTGAAGTCATGGAAATATTTCACTGATATTTAGTAACTGTTCAGATACTTTCTTGACAAAGAAGATTTAACTTGCCTGTCTGGAAAAAGGCCTAGGGCTTAGTATGGAGAGGGGCCCTATAGGTATTGGCAGATCTTTAGAGTGGTGTCATATTGTTGGATATCTTTAAGTACGACATAAAAAGTAGTAATACAAAACTTTCTATAAATTAAGACATTTCACTGCTACTTGAACACTGCTACTTCAATTCTTTTTCTAGGAAATTCCTGTTCACCTGCCACTGTGGGCAAACTGAATTGTCATATTGCCTAGCTTTCTAGTGATAACACTCACTGCAAACTCAAGTTTGGGCAAAAGTTATGGGAATCAACTGGCCAAGTCTTGACATTACTGAGTCATTCTGAGCTGAAGTTCATATGGCAGTTCTGAGGCAAGTTTAATGCTAATCATTTTGCTTCCAACAGAACCTGTTGTGATTGATACAGTGAAAGAAAAGACTGACTGCCCTATTAGGCTTCACAAAAAAGCTCTCAAGAAGGAGGGATATTGAGCATTCATTTATGAATCAAGTGTCCTGTGATTAAATCTCTTATTTGGCTAGAAACATTAAAAAATTTGGCATAAAAGCTGAATACCCTCATTGACCATGGGTTTCAGGGAAGCTGTGTTAAAATCATAACCTGTTGAGGAATGTTGTAAGCTGAGGAACTTTCTAAGTAGCTATAAATCCTGGGTCACTGCATGTGGAACTAGTGCACTTCTCGGTCCATGAATTTTCTGACCATGTCCATTCAATCAAAAATTCTGACCATGTCCATTCAATAGCAAATTTCTGTGGACTGTGTGAGTTCCGCTGTAATCTAAGGACTCACTGTTTTTCACAACATTAGAAGTTTGACAAAAAACGTTATCTAGACAGTTTAGGCACCTCCAAAGTTAGACAATACCTGATAAGAGGTTCTCAAATTATCAATAGTCTGAACTAAATCCTTTGAAGTCCTACAGTTTGTATATGTGGCAGCTTATGTGCCAAACTCCCATAGACTTTTATGCTTAATTATTGTTGTGTCATTTCAAAGGACAACAAAGAAAAGTCAAAATTATTTCATAAAGATTTTTCTATTTGCACATTATAAGATATTAGTGTCTTGCCCAGTTAGGAAAAGCACTCATTTTGTAATTCCTACTGAAAAGCAGCTTAAACCTATCTCTGCTGAATGAAGGAAAAGGCTGTTTAGTGTATCATGTAATCAGCAAAGCAGTGGCAGATATTTATTTTTCAGACTTTTTTCCAAATAAATTAAAAATAAATATTTGGGAGCTTGAAATGACTTCAGCAAAGCTTGACATGGTAAGAATAGCTCACACTTGCGCTAGTTGTTCCCTACCTGGGCCCTTAGCCATATTATTTGCATTTTGTCTTTGCTCACAGCTATCCTTCTCATGTTCTTGTCAAAGCTATTACACTAGCTGTTGCAAAGAAAGGAGGCTATCTGTATTCCCAACATTCTGGGATCGAACAAAGGAGCAAACCTTTCTGCACAAAGCTTCTTTTAGTTATTTAATTTATTTTCTAACAAAAGGAAGGATGACATTGAGCGCTCAACAAAGAACAAAAATTATTTCTCAAAACATGAAATACAAATGATCATTCAATCATTAGGAGAAATTCTATTACATTCAGGAAAATGTCATTATGCCTTCTTCACTACAGATTGTGAACTAGTGACTGCTGTAGTGGGGTACAAAAGTTATGTTTGATTTTGGAATTGTTTCTTGTTTGCTGACAAAAAAAATCTTAAAAAATGTAGATGTCTCTTATTCCTTCCATTTTATTAATAATAATTAGAGAAATCCCATGTCTCAGGAACCAATGGCAATTTTTCAGTGGGAATAAAACAGAATAAAGCTCTTATTCCCTCTGTACCAAATACTTGTCCTCCCTTTGTTTATATATATATATATATATATAAATAATCTATTACTTCCTTTTAAAAAAGATGATATCATATTGAAAGAGAGTGAGTTAAAGCCATGAGTGACACTAACAAAAGCCATGAGAGCCTGGCTATTGATATCCTTTAAATACAAATTTTTACAAATGTATTCACACTTGGTGCCATTTATTGCAAAAACAAGTAGCTGCAGGTTTTAGTCACCTGGAAGTCTAAGGAAGGGCAATTTGTTTTTACAAGAGAAATAAACAGACCAAGCAGATCACACAGGAGCATATTCCAAGAGATAAGCTTAGATGCACCCTGCAATTGAATAATAGATTTATAAGATAAAAAGATGAAATATTTTACTAACATTTTTGTGTTGATCACATAAAGGTTCAAAGCGAGTCTTTGGAGAATCTCTCTTATCACATTTCTTAACAGAATTAATAGGAAGAAATATCTATGTCTGCATTAAAAAAATTACCTCAAAATAATTTCAACTTCAGTGGTCAGAAATTACACAGATTACATTGCATGCACATAGACTGAATTACCCGAAAAACTTCTCTCCTGACAAATACTACTACTTGAAATAGGTGACTCATGACTTTCACTGGTGTTAATTTGGATCTATTCTTTCATAGAAACATGAGGAAAGAAAGCTGGAGAGTGAGGAACTGTATTATGTTATACTTCAACATCTGCAATCTAATTTGAGACACATGATATGGTTTCAAAATACTTTTATACACATAAATTCTTGTTCGGTGGAGAGAGTTTGTCAATAAAAATAAAAGAGGTCCCACCTGTTGCAGAGTGAATTAACAGAGGATTGCCCTTGCTAGCATTTTCTTTTTATTAGCTGGACTTAAGAGACAGACTTCCTCGCAACAGACAATTCCCTGTAACACTTGGATGTACATTATATTGAATTGTATATATCGTGTGTCCTTATATTGAATCGAAGGAAAGACCACAAGTAAAAGTGATCAGTCCTCACTCATATAACACATTGTCTATGTACTGCTGATTGTGCCATTCATGCATCATAATACAATTCTGTTGCAAATTTTCTAAGAAACGCTTCTGATCTTTCAGTCTAAAATAATTCTGTCTTGCATTAATTTGGTATGTGACTACTCCAGACCAGCAAAACCATTATTCTGGCAAGTGTCCTTAACTTTGCAATAGTTGTGCAACCTGCTCACCTTGCATATTGTTTTTTAAACTAATGTGTATTGTGAGTCAGCAGCAAACATAGTTAATATGTTTGCAGTGGGTGACCAGGCCATGAGAATTGTCTTTATCAGGAGGATTTAGGGAAGTGCAGGTGAAATGAAGCTGAGTGCATGGGCCTAAAACAAGGGAAGGTGTCAGTCTGTGAAGATGGCTGGAAAACTAGGTAGCAAAGCAAATGAAATGCAGGAGGGGATGGCATCTGTAAGCTTCATCATCCTCTGTGCTTTTGGATTTCAGAGCCCGTCTATCTTGAGAAATATGTCCCTCTTTCTGCTCTTCCATGCAAACTGATAACCAGGGAGTTTGTTGCATCCCCAACATGTCCCACATGTCTCCAGAGCATCATGTTTTCAGAGGCACTCTGTCCTCTTTACATTTAGCTAACAACATTACTGAAAAGGTATATCTGGTAAAGTTTGCAAGCTCAGACCTCCGTTTGCAATCAGATTATTGAATTTCACAGTAAAAGTGCTCTCCACCATCTCTAAGCCTAAGTCACATTTGTATCTCTCAAAGTTGCTACTCCTCTCTATTGCAAGATCTGTAATTTCCTTCCCTACTCTTTCCTTACTGAACTACATTCCAGGGAAAAAGATTTCTAAATGGAAACATGAGGAAAGGCAAATATCTTTTTCCTTCTCTTCTACTCAATCACAGCTCTTCCAGAGCAGTCTGGTAAATTTCTGAGCCACTCTACTCTTGAACACAGTTAGGTTATTTACAGTTAATTTAGCGCTCCAGAGGTAAGGTGGTCTGAGTATACACTATATATCATTATTTGCAGACATTTAGATGACTGCCAGAACTCAAGTGTTCCTTTTCTATTTTTTGAGGTATTAATATTTCTGAATCCACATGCATAGCACAAATTCGTGTTAATGAAGTTCTATCTTATTGACATTTATTAGTAGTATTGTGAATACCTTACCCAATCTAGAAAGTACAGATTTGTTTTCTATCTCATTGTCTTTTTTAACTTGGCTAGGATTTTTCTTTTCTTTCTTTCTTCATTTTTTTCCCCCCCAGAATTAGTTATTTCCATTTCTGAAGGTAATATGATTTTAATTTTTGCAGCAGTAAGTGCCACAGATGAAGCATTTAATGACCTGATACATAGTAATATTAAGCTACACTATCGTGAAATTATATGTGGAGATCTTGTAAATATTTCAATTGCTTTACCTATAAGGACCAGGGCAGTGATATCAAAAGTCAGTAGCATGTTTACTGTAAACTCAGCAGTTGCTCCAGTGACATAAAATTTTACATTTTTTAAATAAGAGTGCTCTTCATGCTTGTGGTTAATATTGATTCAGAAAGCATACAATAAGTGTTTTAAATAATCTCCCTACTGAAGATCAATAATTTGTTCAATTATTATAAGCACAGTATGTGACATAAAAATAGAATAACATTTGCATTAAATTTTCTACAAGGACTCTATAGGGAGTCACAAACAGCGTAGAACCATTTTCTCCCCTACATCTTTGGTGAACAACATGAAAGCCACAAGTATTTCAAAACCAAATCCATAGGCCAGATGCATATGTTTTATATTTCTTTTTATTATGACGGGGTAGGAAACAGTTGTGTGCTGGGCAATAAGTGTAGTATGTGGAAATAAGCAAGTAGAAGCTGTGTAACTAGGATGATTAAACTGTAATTGCTACTTTCTTTTTCAGTCTTTAGGATAATATTTCAATCCTATTTGATGTTGTACAAAAGGGGCTATATAGGATTATTGTCATTTTTTAAAAAGTCTAGAGCCTGTATTTAATAAGATAAAGGAGAGACCATATCTGAAAGAACAACTTCCTTTTTATTTTTGTGTTTGTATTGCATTTAACCCCTTCAAATACTGGAAGCTATTTTGAATAACACCATAAATTATATACAGCTTGATTTCGCTCAAAAAGAATTAATTTAAAAGAGTAGATTAATTTTGGTTCAGAATTTTTGTTATCAAAACAGATATTAATAGCAAAACAAATTATTTCTTTCATCAGATTACAGAGGTAGCTTCAATTGTTTTTTGACAACTTCTGAAAGAGCATGTTTTTTAAAAGGAACATATTACAAAAACGCTTCTGTTTCTCCACTGTTTCCTTTTTACATGCCACTGTTAAAAAGAGGCTGAACTTCTACAAGCCTGGCTATAGGGAGTTCTCAACTTCTGATTGAAAAAACATATCACTGTATTCCCAAGGCACTGTCTTCTACTTAACAAACAGAGGCTTTCAGCAGTGGTTTCCATATAGAAACTTTTTGCTGTATCAAAGGAAGTTGTATCAATTTGGGGAATAAATTTATTCCCAGATTATCTTTAGTAACATGAACGCGGAAGTGAATTTTGCAAACTATGTTGTACACACATAGCTGCTTCATAGCCTTTTTCCACTATCTAATGTATAATTAATAATTTTTAAAAGTTAGTAAATTGTTTTTTTAAAAAAAAATGTATATTCACCCTGATTATCCATTGTCTCAGATTTTGGTTGCTCATGCACAGACTGCTCACAAATTTGAACCAACCAAGAGATGAAATTATTTTTCACCCACTTTGCAGATATGTAACTGAGTTTAGAGCAGAAGAAAAACTAGATCTCACTGTGAAATACCCTTGCCATTGAGAAGGAAAACAAACAAACAAACAAACAGACTAGCTGTCTATGCAAAAAAAAACCAAAAAAAAAAACAAACCAAACAACCAACCAAACAATACCAACCTGCACAAAATAAAAAATATTTAAAAAAAAAAATGAAGCAAAGAAAAGATGAAGAATAATTTTACCTCACTGTGTCACAGAAAGGCTTATATGAGTAGAACAAACATCAATTAGTGTTTATGGAATTTTTTTTCCCATTTTTCTGGAAGGAAATCTTCACTTTGACAAAATCATTGGTGTTTGTTCCAATATGGCAAGATTTTTTTAATGTGCTTTTTCTGTATACTCGAGGAACTTCATGTAACAGCCTGAGATTTCAATCTCACTGCAGATTTTGTCCTTTACAGCGGTCTTCTCTGAGAGTTGTTATAAAGAATAACATCTATAATGGCTCTTGCTCTGGCTATGAGGAAGAACCATATAACCTCTTAACATTTGTTCTTTTTTTTCCTACAGCAGTACAGATTTCAGAAAGCTTCAGAAGTGACTAGAGATTTGGGAAACTTAATTTTTTTAGGAACTCCATGTAAGGCACTTGTGGAGGCACAGAACATTGAGTCTGAAACAATTCTTTAAAAACATTATATTGAAGGAGCTTGTGTTGGAAACCTATTGTAAGTTTACACTTGTCTAATTTGCAATATTTTCATGAAAACTGCACAATCTTCCACCTTTTCATCAAGAGAGTAAAAAGAAGAAGCATAACAATGTTTCATCCTGAATCAGTTTGGTGTTTTACTAGCCAGCCTGCCCAGAACCAAAGAACACCAAATGCAATTCCCAGACATGTATAATGTATTAAGAATGGAATAAGAAGCCTTAACTCTGTAGTTTCTGGCTTTTGTTGGATTATTTTTACACAGCTTTTGTATTTCAAGAGGATTATGGCACACATGGTCAGTAAGATCACACAGTCTTTTTAGACCCCTAGAATACTTCAAGGTGCAATGTAATTACTTAAATATGGAGAGAAAAACCAATCTGAGTCTCATGGCTTTTGGAGTTTTAAATAAAAACTTGTTGCACGTTTTAACATATTTTTTTTACCATTTACTGAAAAAAAAAAGTGTAATGGAAAACCTCATTCTAAAAGATCAGGTCTGCTACAGTAGCAATTATTCTCAATTTCCTCTGTGGTGATCACAGGAGACACTTTAGAGCTATTATGATTTTGGTTGAAGTACATGGGACAGTGCTACTTAATTTCCATGAGATCTTAATATAACTGTTATGATTCCTCCATCAAAAGCATAATTGTACATTCTGTGGTTGTCATGGTGTATTGCACCAATAAATACTACTCGGGAAATTCTTCTTGCACAGTTCATTGACATAATAGGCTATAATGTGGTTTTTTTTTTTTTTTTTTTTAGTGCTTCTATGGTCTACTGTATCAATGCCTGCTGAGGGAGACTTTAAAGCACTCATCCAAGCACATAGGGTAACTATACATAATAAAAATCTTTATGAAGGTTTCTGGAAATAAGCAATTATTCTGCACTGTACTGTTCCTTTTATTTAAAAGTGTCAAAATCATTAGTATACACAAGGGACAGATGTGGTATTCAAATTTTTTGTTAAAGATTGAATTAATTTCACTTTGACGGGCTTCAAGAACCTTCAAGAAAGTTGAGAGGTTTTATGTTGTCTTTCATTTTTCTTAATGTCAAAGGGCAAAAGCGCAGAGGAAAAACTTTACTCTCACTCAATGATCTCATGCATCTTTATCTTGATCTCAATATCTTCCCTACATTTTGTAAGAAAAGCTACCATTGCCTTTTCTTCCTATCTGAAAGCTATGCGTGTCATTTAGAACTCTTGTCTAAATTTTCTCTCTATGAAATGAAGAGAGCAGTACCTCCAGAAAACAATTTGGAGGAGCATCCATAAATCAGGTACCTAAAATGAGTGTGAAGAATGACTCACTGAGGAATTTAGCCTAACTTCTTAGCAAATACATGCCACAGGAAATATATCTCAGTCCGTATGTAGAAAATACAGACAAACTATTTTCAGAATTTCAACTATCTAGATGTAAAGGGATTAGTTTAGGACAACAGACAGGACCTTTTTATACTGAATAATATTCGTTGCTGAATAACTACCACTTTCTTATATGAGTACCAAGATACTCATCAGGAAGTTCAAGAAACCTTGCATCTATGATTGATACATTAACTTTGCTTGAGGTCTGTCAGGAAAGTCTAACTACATTCCAGAGATGTACTATAGTGTGTTCTAGATAATCAGAAAACCCTTTTTATTCCTCTTTTTTTT
>VZRZ01003208.1:308817-379915 GCA_013398175.1 Climacteris rufus | reverse complement strand
TTTTTTTTTTTTAATATTGTGATGGTTTGACCTTGGCTGGTCTCCACATGCCCATTCTATCACTCCCCTTCCATCAACACGACAGAGGAAGAAAATATGATGAAGAGCTCATGTGTTTAGAAAAGAGGAAGACCACTATTTTACAAGACATTTACTGTCACAAGCAAAACAGAAGCCACTTGGGGAAATAAATTTAGTTTGCTTCCAATTAAACCAAGGAAGATAATAAGAACAAGTCTAAAAACACCTTTGTCCCCTCTCTCCCATCTTTCCTAGGCTCAACTTCACTCATGACTCTTCTACCTTCTCCCTCTGAACAGTGCAGGAGAACAGGGAATGGGGTTTGTTGCCAGTCTGTAAGCCTTTTTTTCTACTGCTCCTTCCTCCTCATACCTTTCACCAGCTCCACGGGTCCCTCCACCAGCTTGGGGTCCCTCCCATGGGATACAGTCCTTCATGAACTTCTTCTTTTCCTTCTATGATAAGGTTCCTAGTCAAGTGGGTGAAGGGAAGTCAGTGGATGTAGTTTTACTGGATTTTAGTAAAACTCTTGATATTGTCTCACAGCATTTTTCCACACAAGTTGTCCACCTGTGGGATGAGCAGGTTCATGATGCACTGGGTGAAGAACTCAAAGTGTTGTAGTGACTGGGGTTACATCTCTCTGGAGACCAATCATCACTGGTGTCCTCAGGGTTCAATTCTAGGGCCAGTCCTGTTCAATATATTTACCAACAGTCTGGATGCAGAAGTTTAGCATGCTACTGGCAATTTTGCTGATGATACCAAACTGGGAATTGCTCTTAATTCTCACAGAGAGCAGTAGACCTTGCAGAAGGTTCTGGATGGACTGGAGCACTGGACTATGAATAATGGGATGAAATTTAAGATGAAGTGCTGGATTCTGCACCTAGGATAGAGTAATGCTGGGCATAAGTTCAGGGGAAAGGAGTGGCTTGAAAGCAGCCTTGCAGAAAAGGATCTGGAGGTGCTGTTCAACAGTATGCTCAACGTGAGTCAGTCCTGTCAGCCAAGAGGGAAAAGCAGACACAGCATCACCAGATGGTCAAAAGAGTTGATTATCTTGCTGTGCTTAGCATTGGTGCAGCTTCAGCATGAGTACTGTCTGTAGTTCTGAGACCC
This sequence comes from Climacteris rufus, assembly GCA_013398175.1. NCBI lineage: Eukaryota > Metazoa > Chordata > Aves > Passeriformes > Climacteridae > Climacteris > Climacteris rufus. Next base: position 378,772 of record VZRZ01003208.1, on the reverse strand, counting down.
ACAATTGCAAAATGATGTGAAGGTCCTTGAAGGTCCTTGATGAAGGTCCTTCAGTCTTTTAATTGTCTTCTTTAGTGAAACATGAATTTCTACTGTTTTAGTGTTCAGTACAGTTAGAAACCAAGCCAGAGACATATGGGTGAAGATCATGTTTTAAAGCAAGTAAATATACTGTACATTGGTGCAAAAATAACCTGTAGAAAACAAATCCATAATGTAGACCAGCCTTTTGACAATATTCTTTTCTTAACAGTTTGTGCCATAATGGCAGCATTCTAAACAAGATCTTACCATACTAGCATGGAGTAGTGATACCTTTGTACGTAAGTTATTCTAGCTCCTGTGCAAGGTTATCTTCACACAAAATGACAATTATTATCTTAGATTATTATTATTATCTTAGATTCAGCAAAATATACAGCAAATAGGATACAAATGTGCAGCAGACTCAGACCAATTCAGAGTCTAGAAAAAGGTTTTAGCAAGTTAAACTAAAATTTCTAACAAAAATACGGTTTTGGGAACAATTTTTACTGTCGAATATAAATGCAAGTAACAATAATTTAAAAATATACAATATAAATATGTAATATAAAATAAACAGGATTGTTATGTGCTATAAATCATGATTTATAATTACAGTTTTATCTAGTATATTGCATGCAATAATATAATTACATTTTAATAACATATTTTACTATAATTTATATATAAATCTCTGCATGTATAAGATAAAATTTGTTTGGAAATCTTAGCTGATAGCAAAAGCAGTGGTTTTGTTATAGAGGTGTATAAAACACTAGTCACTATTTCTAAGCGATTCAATCAACATTCTGAGTATCAATAACAACTACCAACTTAAAACTTCTCTCTATTTACCCATAATAATCTTTCCCCATAAACAAAGTATTCTTCAGTAAATTCAATGAAAACATCACACGGAAAGACCGACCAAAAGGCTAACCATATAAAACCTGTATACAGCACAGTTAGGTGAAACAGACATTGGTGAGAGTTTATCAGCCAAACTCTGGAAAGTGAAATGCAAAAACGTCATCGGGAAACTTCTATAACTGGGAAGTAGGATTTATTTGCTTAGGCTGAGCTCTATGCTGATATGTTTACCTGTTGCAGCTTTCAAATTAGTTAAAAGCTAGTTTGGATATGTTGACAGACTAGAGTACTAACAGTAGCAGAAATGGTCCAGAGAACTTCCTACTTTTCTCTTGTTCTGCCTGAAAATGATTTCAGTGTCTTTTTAATCTTTTTTTGCATAGGTCTGTTGTGCTTCTAGCTTGCTTGAGTCAGAAGTGAACTGAACTGCACGTAGTAGGTGACATGGAGACAATACAGAGGTTTACTCACCAGTACTATTTGCATGTGTTTATTCTTTATGCTGAGGAAATACATAGCTGTTCATATTTAATTTTTCAGCCTTCACATGTAGGCTAGAGAGGAGCAGCTGCTACATCTCAGTCTCTTAAAATAAGAGCCATTATGAACCTTATCTCCTATCTGAAAATTCTAGGCTGTCAGGAGTAGCAGTAAGATCTCTGTAGCAAATGATCTAAAGCTTAACACACATTGCTCAATGATACACGTGTGCCAACACACCTTCAAACAAGAAGTTTCTTACCTCAGAAGTGTTTTATCATTTAGTTTGTTCTCACTCAGATCATGCTCTGGTTTCTATATCATGAATGCGTGGATATCTGGAATCTAACTTGAATGAAAATGTAAACTTAGACCCTGAATAAGCTCAAGGCTGATAACATACATGTGCCCAATCTTCTACAATTTGCCTCAAAGTTGCACATAGATGCTCATTCAGAGAGACAGTTTTTATTTACTTGACAAGACTTCCTGTTCTTTTGCCGAGAAATATTCATCAGTCTAAATAAAATTTCATTAGGCGTGTTTTTCATGTGAAAAAAGCAGGTCAAACTTGAGAGAAGTTCAGCCATGAGTAATCATTATTTAGAATTGAAAAGGATTTGGGATGGTACTTTCTGGTCTTTCTTTCAAAATTGAGTAAAATATGCAATTTTTATGAACCTGCATTTTAGGTTCTGAAGTGAGGTAGTATGCCAAAAAGAATCTGGTAAAGATGGATATTATAACCCTGAACTTTGACCATTTGAATGGACTGTGAAGGACACACGAAAGCCGCATACCCTTATGTGGTTTAACTTCTCCCCTCTGTTTCTCGCTCCAGCATCTAAACACGGAGCTAGTGACAAGTCTGTCTTGCATATATTGGTCTCTACCTCAGAAAATAGCCTTTGGTAGACTGTTTAAAAGTCTTAATTTTGTTTCAGCATGGAGTTAAAATTATACTTGGAGACCTTAAACTTTCTTTAAAAAAAAAGGATATTTTTGATAAGATTCATATTCATAGCTCTAAACATGAAAAATTAGTTTGAAATGTCCTGTATCGTATGTGTAAGCTGCCATTAGTGGAATCATTGGTTACAAAAGACAGTTCTCTGAGGTCCCTCTGGAAGTAAGTAATAGATATCTGGAAAACAGCCACCTCTGATCCTAGTTCCCATTTCTTTGTCAGGACTTATCACACAGGGAAATATGATATGAACGAACAGAATCTCATCTGGTGTCAAGTTCAATATTTTTTTATGCTCAAAGTGACTCTGAAACAATAACTGACAAAGAGAGAGATGAACAAATTTGATCATCTCACCAGCCTCTAAGGGAGAAATGTGTCAATGGGCTACAATATGTGCTTCTATTATTAACTTAGGACCCTAATTTTCATTACTTTTCCTGCTTCCAAAGGAAGACTGATGACCAAAATTTAGAGGAAGTTCCCACCACATCAATGTTTTTATTGTAAAAAAAATCTGAAAAAAATTTCTGGGAATCTTAACTTCTGAGAAAGAACTACCTGATGGTCCTGTTTATTTATGTTTGCATGAAATTATTCTCTTACACAGATCTAAATATAATTTTAAAGCAATAGGTTCTAGAGCACCAAGAATGTGTCCTATTCAGTTACTTGCATGCTTGGACATAAATAAATACCCTCATACAGAAACACACTTTTTCTACTGCTTCCATAGAGCTAAGAATTTTTTTTACATGCTTAAAAATAAATTATGCAGTGATAGGTACGTTATATTTATGTAGAAATGCAGATGCTCCTTCCTTGTTTCCTCTTGCTCGCATTCAGTTTTACATGACAATGAAACTGAACTGCATGGCATTGATATTTTAATGGTTATCTCTAAAAGCAAAGATGGGATTAATAAAAGTGTGAATATTTCAAATTCAAGGACTTGTAAAGCAGTCACCAATAGTAAATTTTACTGGGTGTGGCAACACCAAACCTGTGCAACTTTATTTGTAGAAAATCATCAACAGGCACTGTAAAGATAATATATTATCCATTTATAGTGTACAAATATATTGATATAAATGAAATCTATAGTATTTACATGTAACTGCCTCCTGCACTGCTAAATTTATAAGACTTAAGGTGCTCAGCTTTGCTAGAAGTATCGATTGGTAGCATTAGAATTGTCTGTGGCTTTTGGATCTATCAAGGTAATGAGTTTAAAAAATTATGACACAAAGATCTAATGATGACACAAAGATTCTGTATAGAAGTTTTTAAGTATGAAGAGGATCTAAACCACAGGGATCATGCTTATTTGTACTAAAAGCATATTACATAGCCATTGATCTTTCCTAAAAACAATATACATAATGCTGAATTCCATTCTAACCCAAATGCTTTGTGTAGCATCTGCATATAGCTCTCATTGCTACTAATTTTGAAACATTGTCATAGTTATTAATTCTTAATATTTTCTTAATTTTTTTTGCCTCTGTAAACTTTTAGTCAATCAGATAACACAGCAACCAGTACATCTTTTCAAAGATTGTCTTCATGACAATGAAAATATTAATAGTAAACCCAGAGATAAATGAAATGGTACAATGGAACTTTCAGTGAAAGGGTGACTCAAGTGTAAAACAATGTTTATTCTGTAACTTGAGAATTGAAGTAGAAATATACATATATAGATATTATTAAAACCTATAATGATTTAACTGCCACAAAATGTCTTGTGAGTTGAAAAAGGGAAAATGGTGCACCATAATTTTACGTCTCCACCATGATGTGCCAAAGCTGAAACCCTTGTGCTTTGATCCTAGATTTGATGAGCTCCTACAGCTCTAAGTGAAGTTAATCATGAAACATAGAGTAGTATTTGTAACCACTAGGAACACACTTATTTTTCAATCTGTATTGAAAGGGTGATTCTTCATCCACTTTTCCATTTTGAAGATTAGATCTTGGCTTTTGTAGTGAAACATGCCTTTTGTCATATTATGTTTGGTATTTTATAGTTTTCACTATACTTTGTGGAAGGAACATTCAGCCTGAAATTCTTTATTTAGTCTTTTGGCAGTCTCTCACTAACAACCTGCTTTTTATGTCTTCCTTTCTATTGTGATTAATAGTTTACACTTGTATTTAGAACGCTTCAAGCTACAGTTGTCATCACAATTCCTTTCAAAATTTCCTTCTATGACTTCTGACACTACATGAATATTTGTTTGATCATTATTTCTTATGGTTATGCAGTGAAGATAGGTAGGTGCAGTTTCTCAATATATTTTATAGTAAAAGTTTTGCTTCTTTCAGTGCCGTAGAAGCACAGTACAATGTCCCAGACCTTGGAAATCACAAAAAAAAAAAAAAAAAGTTAAATTAAATTAAAGGATTCTCCTTTCCACAGGTCTCTTTTAGTAATAGATCTATCACATTGGTGTTATGACTGAATCTAATCTAATTGGCCCATCAACCACCAGTCCACCCTTTGACACCAAATCCAAATAACTTTTTACTAATACTTTTTTTTCAAAACTAAGACTCTTTAATGTAAAATAAAGGTTCTGACAAACTGAGGTACTAGATTGAAGATAAAATTGTCCTCTATAACAAGAAGTTACATCAGCACAACTCACACATGGCTTCTCTTTCCCTGTTTTCTGGTGTAGCTAACTGATACTGAAATGTTAATAGTTATTATGTCTAAAATATTCCTTCTCTTAATGAAGAAATTTTAAAATATGAACCTGAAAAAAAAATTAATAGAGCAACAATGACTCTAGAAAAGTCTTTACATACACTGTTAAAAATATAAACAGTAGCTTAGAAAATTCAGTAATTGTACCAAATACCACAAAGAACAGTATCAGTGACTGTAGCTTTACAGTGCCTCTTGAACATAATGCACTTTGAGAACATCCTTAATGGAACTAGTGATTTCCCTCTGGACTTCCATATAGAAATCTCAGTATAGTACAAATTTCCTTTTGCCCTGCATGCTGATATCTCTATTGCTAAGAATACATCTATGACTAGGTTTTTTAAAAGCATTTAGAGACTTAAACACCTTAAATACTTTTGCCTAGTCAAAAAAAGTCAAAAGTCAAAAGTCCTTTGATGAGATTTCTGAAGAGCAATAGAGAAAGCCTTAGCAAGGGCTGATGGGGGATTTACTAAGAACCAGGAAGCAGATTTGAATTAGAACAATTCTACGTGTTAGTTAAACTGTCTGATACAGTCTTTTCCTAAAATAACTGAGAAACACATAGAGGGTTTTTTTCCTATGCGACTTCAGAATTTCTAGTAGATAATGTGAAAAACTAATCTTGCTTCTCCTAGGATCAGGAACCATGGATGTTTATCACTACAAATTGTAGCAGCCCAGAGCTGCTGCCTGGGGCTGCTTGTGGGAATGTCTTCCTTCTCATGTGAGTTATGAAAAACAATAAGATAAGCAGGGCTAACACCTGCTGTTTTTCCACAGTTGTTGTGGGTCTAGGCATGATATGTTTTGAATTGGGTGGTGTAGAACCCAGCCAACCATACTGGGGAGTGGTTGGATCTTAGCGAATCATCTACCTGGGTTCCTACTATGTAAGATGGGAATAGGACAATAAACGGGGCTTGCTCGCTCAGTCTCTGCTCGCTACGGACCAAGCTGTGTTGCCGTGTCTTTATTGCCACCGTTGTGACAACAAATGGAAAAAGTAGTTGCATAATGAAAAGGGAGCACCAGTAAATTCTATGCAAAATAACCTCTGTGAGGTCTAATGTATGTCACCTAACCTATTTGCACCACCTCTGTTTGTCGAGTTACAGACAGATGAATAATTCATACTGTTACAATGGCAATTTAGAAATTTCCTGTACAGTAATTTCAGGATAAACTGTGTTCTAAAATGTCTTAGTGAGTCTTGTCTGTTGCTCTGCAGTAAGACAAGGAATATGTGTCAGTATCTGGTAATTTAGATGAAGTTTTTTAAATGTTGCCTTCATCTGCTCTAAGTTATTGTGATGGGTTAACCTTGGCCAGAAACACCACACATCTGCTCACTTGCTCCCCATCGTCCCAGGACAGGGAGAGATAATAGGAATTACAAAGCTTATGGGTCAAGACAGAAAAGAGAAGTCATTCACTGATGACTGTCCTGGGGAGAACAGACTCTGCTTGACAAAAAATTGATTTCATTTATTCCAAATTAAAAGTAGAGTTGTGTGGTGAGAAAACAAATGCAAACATTTAAACAATGCTTCCCCCTCTGCCCTGAACTTCCATCCTTCACCCCCAAGTTCTCTCTCCTTTAAGCCTCCTCCACCTGAAGCTCCATGAACAGCTTGGTGGGATGGGGAATGGCACCTGGGGTCAGGCTGTAAGAGTTCCTCTATGCTGTTTCTCCCTCCTCACACCTTTCCACTGCTCCAGACTGGGGTCTCCATTTAGGTAATATCTAGCTGCTTTGGTGTGGGGTCCATCATAGGCTTCAGCTGGATATCTGTTCCACTATGGTCCTCCATGATCTGGGGGAAAACCTCTGCTGTAGTGCCTGGAGCACCTTCTCCCTCTCCTCCTTCTCTCACCTTTCTGTTTACAGGACTGTTTTCTCACATATTCTTCCTCCATCCTCACATTGTTCCTGTGGTGCCACCATCTTGACAGAGGGGCTCAGCTGTGTCCTGTAGTGGTCTGCTGGATTTGGCTGGAACCAGCCCCTCCTCACAAAGGCTGCCTCTGCAGCTTCCCCCTGCCAAACTGTTGTCATTTGCTCCCAATAGAGTTATGCAGAGAAAATGTTAAAATAATTAGTTTACAGTAATAGAGTAGACTCAAATTTGGTTTTTTGTGTTTTGGGTTTTTTCCTTGTTTGTTTTGCTTTGTTTTTTTTNNNTTTTTTGTTTTTTTTTTTTTTTTTTTTTTTTTTTTTGGTAGGTGTTTTTTGGGGGGGGAGGGTGTGGGAGGGTGTTATTTCTTTCATGAATTAGCAAAAAATGAGTTTTTCACTCATCTGTGTTTTGCCAATGCTTGATGTATAGTTTGTTGGACATCAATGACACAACTTTTTTTCCTTGAGCTAGGGCTGTGTTGTTATTTATAAAAGTTTTATGCTTTTAAGTAATAAGACAGTATTTGCTGTGAGCAATAGGAAGACTTGAGTTTTTACAACACTATTATTCTTTTCTTCCTCTGAAGGTATGTTAACAAACCTAAGAATAAAGAATATATGTTGCATATATATGAAAATTCCTGTGTTTGGAAAAATAGAGGACTCGTGGAGAGTGCTTACACACCCAAAAGCTTGCCATTTTTCTACCAATCGGTCTAATAAAAATATTGCCCCCTTCTTAGAAATACATCTGTTTTCTATTTTTAGAACATTGTAATGGTGTACATGACATACTGATTCGTTCTGCTTTATTTCTCTGCCCTATTTCTGTATAGACATGTTGGGTTGACCTTGGCTGGACACCAGGTACCCACCAAGCCATTCTATCACATCCCTCCTCAGCTGGACACAGCAGAGAAAATAAGATGGAAAACAACTTGCAGGTTGAGACAAGGCAGTTTACTACAGCAAAAGCAAAAGTTTATGTGCACACAAGAAAAGAGGAAAAAAAAGATTTTTTTTTTCTCTACTTCCCATCAGCAAGCAATGTCTGGCCACTTCCAGGGAAGCAGGGCTTCAGCACATGTAGTGGTTGTTCCAGAAGACAAACATTGTAAATAATGAATTCCACCCCTTCCTCTTAGCTTTTATATCTAAGCAGACATCTTATGGTATGGGATATCCCCTTGCTTAATACAGATCAGCTATCCTAGATGTATCCCCTTCCAGCTTCTTCCCCACCCCCAGCCTACTGCTGGGAGAAAGTTGAAGAGACAGTGATGATGTTGTGCAAGCCCTGCTCAGCAGCAGCCAAAGCACTGGTGTGTTATCAACACCTTTCCAGCCACCGATGCAAAGCACAGCACTGTGAGGGCTGCTGTGGGAAAATGAACTCCATCTCAGCCAGGCCCAATACAAGAGGATACAGGTTGCAAAAAAACCCTTGCTGGATTACTCTCTCAGCATGACACTAAACTGTGCCTTGAGGATGGACTAACTCTATCTACCCTGTACTGCCCAGTGCAAGTATAACTCATTGATGAGTATCCAGCTCTGGCACAGATTTGCTGTCAGAGTTTGTTAAAGTATTCTCACAACCCACTGTATGGTAATTTTTGCATAACAATAGAAAACAGATGTTTTGAATAGATAATGAAATTTTAATTCTGAAGTAAATAAGTGCAGCATTTTCAACTTCATTTAAGTGAGGTGCTGTGAATGCTTTTATCTCATCTAACATGTATATCTAAAAGTCAGAATAAAATTCCTTATTTGCTGAAAATACTGCCTGAAAGTATTCCTTGTCCCTGCAGACCCATGTTTTTTTTCTGCCCCAATCTGTACTGCACTCTTTAACCCTATGGTTTACAGAAATATAAAAGCAATTGTGTGGAAAAACTAAGTCAACAAATTGCCAACTTCATACTTCAGAAATCACAGACTAAGTGTCTGATTTTCAACTCATTGTTTTAGTTCCTACTTTATAGTAAAAAGAAAAAAATAGGCATCCCTGAAAGGTGGTGTATCTCATCTTGAGGTGTCTATTTTGCCTCAGTGGTATAATGGGATCCAACTTTAACTTAGACTAGTAACTTTTAGATGACTGAACCTGGATGAGGGGAGCTATATGATATGCATGCATGCAGACTTAAGAATTGAAAATTAATCTGAGCTTTGCTATAGAAATGTTTGGAATACTGCTTATTCAGCCTTAATTCGTCCTGAAATTGGCTTGTACGATCTATTAAAAGTCCTGCAATAATTAAAACATTTGGGTGTCAGAAAACCATATTTGCACGAGTCATACAAATTACTATAAGTTCCTAGGCCCTATATAGCTGTCAGTGTTCTTTTCTTTTTGAATGTGAAAGGTTTTTTCTTCCATTATCTGATACAAGTACATGGGCTGTGCATGGATCAGAGGTTATCTTCTCTCTCACTTTCTTTTACTACTCTTGCCTTAAATGCTGAACCCTCTAGTTCAGCTGTTTTTAGGGTGCTCTATTTCTTACAAGGCATTCTTGTAAGGAAAGGAGGAGATAGTTCTGTTTTCTTGGAAATTTGCATATGAACACTAGCTACAAGACAAGTAACTGCACATTCACCACGAGCACAGTTTATGGAGTGATGAGGATGCAGCCTTCACAACAAGGAGCTCATGCATTTAAAATCTCTCAGCACCTGGGCTTGAAATGAGTCCATGCTCCTGTTGCTTAATGCTGTCGCACAGTAGTTTTGGCAACAAGACTGACAGCTTGAAGGGTTATTCACAAAATCGTATAGCATGTTAAATTCTGGTAATGTATTTTTTCCCTTCCCTGGCAAGATTGCAAGAAAAAAAAAATGGCTGAATCTTTATAGATGTGCATCTGGCTAAAGAGCAAAGCCTGGCTATCAATTTTATTAGTATTAATACATATTTTTGGGGTTTGCACTTTACTTAGCCAACATTAAGCTTTGAATCTTATTGTTGCCTTGAGGAAATAATTTCTTTCCTACCTAAGGTATGAATGGAGGTGCACATGATTTTCAGACTTTGTCTTGATTAAGTTGTCTGTTTTGGTGTTATTGAGAATCTAAAATTTGTAAAAATGTGAAAGCTGATAGCTGTCTACAAATACAGGTGCTCTCTTATGAGTGCCCATATATCAGACCGAGTGTCTTTTTAGACACGTACCTCTTTGCTGTAAATGATTTATGGTGGATACATAAGGAAAGTATAATTAACCAGGCCCTCATACACTGACCTGTCTTCAACTTGAGGCCTTCCTTAATCATTTGATACTTCAGAAGAATGGGGGAATATTTTAGGGTGGTAGGGTAAATCAGATGGGTGCAGTGTTAACCTAAAGAGAGTTTCGGTACAAAGTGTGATCATGAATTCTTGCTTGGAACTACCCTACTACTACAATTGTCATGTTCTTCCACTTTTGTGTAGGCAGCCACCTTTGATTCCTGTCAGAAACAGGATACTGGAAAAAGCGGACAATTAGTCTGACTATTAAGGAACTTTTAAAAAATATATAGAAAATAGTAGCTTCACAGAATCACAAAACACTGAGGGTTAGGTAGCAATCTTTAGTTTAATATCAAATCTGCTTCAGCTGTGAGGTCAGACCAGGTTACTCAAGCCTTTATCCAGATGAGTCTTGAAAACTCCAAGGGGGAAAACTGCAGTCTCTCTGGGAAACTGTACCACCACTTTATTGTTGTCTCTGTACAACCAATATGTAATATTCAACTTATGTCTTCTACTCAATTTATGTTCATTGTTTTTTGTCCTCCCACACTGCACTGCCATGAAGAACCTGCCTCTACCTTCTGGCTGAAGAAGCTGAACTCTCTCCTTTGAGGTTTTCCTTGTCCTTGACAGGGGTAAGGAGAGATTGCAGTAACACACTGGTCTCAGTATTCTACATGTGGTCTAATAGGTAATATATAGAGGGGAACAATCCCTTCTCTTGAAGTACTGGCCATGTTTTTCCTCATAGAGCTTAGGTTAGTGTTGAACATCTTGCTGCCATGGCACCACTGGCTCACATTGAGCACATGGTCCACTAAGGGCACCATGTCCTTTTCAGAAGAGCTACTCCCCAGCTGGTCAGTCTCCAGCCTTCAATCAGTTCTTCCTTCGAGGTGCAGGAGTTTGCAATTGTCTTTGTTGGTTTTCATAAGATAGGTCCATTCCTCCAGCCCATACCAGGTGCCGTTCTAAAGTATTACTACCCCTGAGCATGTGACAATTTGGTGATATCAGCAAACTCTGCGAGAACTCAGTCTTTCATCTGCTGCAGGCCATGGGTAAAAATGTCAACTGGACAGATTGGAGCATAGACTCATGCAGCAATCTGCTTGTTACCTATATCCAAGTAGAATACAACAACACCAATGAGGAGAGACTCACCATAGATTAAATATGCCAGTTCTACAGGTTTGACATGATCAAAGATTTGAGAAACCTTCAAAAGGGAAAATAGGGTGAGACTGTATATTTGTACTATGTCATCGTAGTGTAATGCATATAAAATACTTGTAGCTACTTTGTGCTGCAAGAAAGAAACTGACTCACCATATTAAGGCACTTTTCACAGCTGCTGTCTTACCTTTATTCTTTCCTGTCCATACACAAATGTGGGATATTTATTCCATTTAAAGATATATATATCTTTTTTTTTTTTTTTTTCCTTTCTGGGCAGGTTTTGAAAATAACAGAAAACATGAAAGAAAGATTTAAAAAAATCAATATTATTCTTTACTTGACGAGTAGTTTCTACACATTTGGAATGTCGAATATACAAGAAGCTGGATTTTATTGGGCTGAGCATATAACTGTATGTAGCGTTCTAGTGCTGGTTTTGAGTATATAATGTGACTTAAAAATCTGGTTTATTACACTACTGAAATAAATACTAAAAGTTATATCTTCATGAAAGACACAAGATATATGCTGTAAAATCACAAAAACAGAAGCTGCTATTTAACTATTTATTATTAGTAGTGTTTATTATTTATTTGTTATAAACATCTTGCAGGCCAGAAAATTATCTCAGCAATTTTCAGTATTTTATATTAAAATATTTTCATTCTAAAAACTACAGATTTAAAAAGTACTGTACTTTATGAAATAATTTTTTTTATTTTAACAGACAGGAAACTGAACATATTGCAATTTCTTATCTCAAATTATTTTTAGAAGGGAAGCAAAATAATATTATTGAGATATAAGTCTTTGATATTTCACTTTGTTGTTATTTAGGAGGGGGAAGTCCTGTTTCTCAAAGTGCCTGTGCTAGATGAACAGTGCTTTGCCAGAATCTTGATGGTTGTCTAGGCTTTGGTCTCAGTTTTGAGGTCAGAGCATTAACACATTTGCATTATAAAACGAAAGAAAACTTGTTTGGAATCCCAATATATATTTCATCTGGTTTAAAGCCTTAATCCTGGATTCTCAGTGCTGTGTGATTTTAAGAGTATTAGTACAGATCTGTACAAAATGGCTTGATACTGCATGTGTAAGCACTTTCCACCAACAACAGAAAGTTAAATAAAAAAAGAAATAAACCTAGATCAGGGTTAACAGGGTCTAATTGCTGAAGCCCTGGAAAGACCAGATGGCTGTATAAAACAACTATATTGCTTTCTTGCTATTGTTTTCAATACAGCTTTTCAGTCAAAGACCTTTTATCTCTATTTTTAATAAAAAGAATACAAAAAGAATCTATGTCAAGGTCTGGTTTGAAAGCTTTTTAGTTTTTTGTTGGGTTTGTGGTTTTTGTTTATTTGGGTTTTTTGGAGGAGGGGTAGGAGGTTGACAGGTTTGTTTGTTGTTTGTTTGCTTTACTTTTTAACATTCCCTAATGGTTGATTCATCCTGGACACCAGACACTCTCTTATTTTTGTCCTTAGAACCTACTTCTGCTACATGCCTGTTTCAGGGAAAATAGGAATGGTTGGAACAGCAACTGGCCAAAATTCAGATATCTATTTTGTATAATAAAACCTATATAATGATATCTCTATATTTGGGTTTGAACCAAATGATGCAGAACCCAAATTTGTTAAATCTTCTGTGAACAGGAATCCTGAAGAAGAATAAAAAGCATTTTCCCCTACCTCCGTCTGTTCCCATCAAGTGAAACAAATACACTTGGACCTGCACCTGCTAAGCAAATGTTACATTCTTGGGGTATCAAAAGGCTGGGGAATGAGTTGGCTCAAGAGTCAGGACATCTTAGAATCTTTGGCCAAAGCCAATCTGCCCAGCAGGGCTTCCTATGGTCACATGCCATTGATTTCCAGCAGCTGCTACACTGGAATTAACATTTTTTTCAGGTTGACTGCCACTTTTAGCCATGTGAAATTGTCACAACTGTCCATTTCAACATCTCCATGCCAAAAAATGTGGAAAGACAAGACCCCAGCCTTGAGTATAAAACTCTCAAGACTGCTAACCTCTGACCACAGAGACAAAAGTAGAACCCTATTTAGAGGCAGAGCTCAGCAACTGGGATCAGAGTCTGAAAACCTTCCCACAGGAAACTGCCTTGGCACAATGGATGATGAGAGTTCAAACACAGACAGGAAACACGTCATAGCTAAAGTACTGTTTAAAGCCTTGGACTGCCACTCACTAACAACAGATGAGAATTCTGTCAGATTTTCCTCAGAGTCCTGTATTTGATTTCACTGAAATTCCTTGCTTTCAAGAACTTTAAAGTAAATGTTTTAGGTACAATGAAAAGGTGTCTTCTGGTACAGCTTAATTTTACTGAAAAGTTTTCTGATTAGATTAAATTTATTCTTTATTCAAATTAGAAATTATAGTAAAAGAGTGACTTTCTGCATCTGTATATTGGTTGGCGTCCAACAGATGTCCTTCAATTTTCATATTTCACCTCACTTCATAAGGCATTTAATGCTCCTAAATTTGAGTTGTCCTCAGAACAAGCAGTTTGGATGGCAGAGTTTCTAAATCTTAGGAAAATACTGAGCAGAAGTTGACTGTAGACCCTCAAGATGTTGGGATTGTGACCCATGCCAAGAGCTCATTGCTCAATATTGTTAAAAATTAAAACAAAACAACAATAAACCTGTTAGGAAATACTGAAACTGGAATGAAACATGGAATTAAAAAGAGCACATAATCATGTCATTATTGCAACTTGTTGTTGACATCTTAAATACACTGTATTTTTTCTGTGTTTCAATCCCAGGAGAGTTAGAGAAGACTGTGAAAAAATCAGAAAGAAACACAAACCATCAAAGATACGGAGTAGGGGAAAAAAACCCTCTTTTAATTTGCAAAATACAGGGAAGGGAGGTGTAATAAAGATATATATATATAATCCTGGGTCTTATGGAAAGGGTAAAAAGGTTTTAAGGGCTCATTTCCCTACCAGTATAAGAACAAAAGGGTAAAAAACCCAAGCTACTTGAAGTCAGACCCAAACCAGACATTTGAGTCAGACCTTGCATCTAGAGGATGCTATGAATGGTCAAAGTTACTGTGGAACTTAGTTTTGAAATCAAAATCTATGAAAGGTTTTGTGAGACTGCAGAGCAGGGTGACTGCTAGGGTGCTGTAGCCGTGCAAATTGCCTTTGGGTCCAACCATCTAGCCTGGAGCAGGGCAGCTGGGGGCACTGGAGCAGTGCCAGATGTCAAGCTCTGCCATGGGAATGGGCACAAGCCAAGACTGCACCAGGTCTAGGACACATGGCCAGGCAGAGTAGGGATGTTGGCGGCTGGAAACTGTCCCTGCTGGGGCATTGCTGGAGCAGGGCATCTGGAAGATAGAAAATAAAAGTTCTGGGGACATTTTAAGGTGTGGATCCCTGAGACATGCTCTAGATCTCCACTCTAAAAGGTGCTGTCACCTAGTACTTAACATCTGTTGCATAGCTACTGTGCAGTCATTTTGCTTTTTTTACTTAAGACACTGAAAAATCTAAACACTTGAGCAGGATCAGGTGAGACAATGCCCATGAAGATATACTGAACTATTAAATACAGGTTTCCGATATGCCTTAATTTCTGAATTGTAATGTAAAAGTGATAAGAACCCATACCATTGTGTTCTTGAACAAATGCTGACAAAGTCAAATCCCTCCTGAAAAGAGATTAAGGGTGTGTTTTGGGATTATTTTTACCACTATTTTTCATTTAAGAAACACATTTGAAAAAGCAAATCTTTCCCTGTTCTATGTGCCACCTTGGAGGACAAAAAAATATGGTAGCCATTAAATTAATTATTTTCATTGTGAAAAAGACAATGCTATCTTGAACACACTGAAGATTAAAAAAAAAAAACCCCTCTCTATTTACTTTTAGGAACAGACACCAAAATTTTACATGAACTACATAAACAGAGCCATAGTGGCATGATAATCCAAGCAACATGAAATAAGATTTATCTTTGTGAAATCCTCAAGTACGCTGACCTAAACATTCATAATGCAAGAATAATTCCTTTTATTTTTTTTTGGTCTAGTCTCTATTTAGCTTAGAAAGCAAGATAGAGTTTAACAGATCTGTGATCATGCAGTAAGATCACATGCAGGTTTCACAAGTTCTCCTCCTTAGTCCCAAGAGTTGCTACTGGAAAGACAATGTAGTTTTCAGACCTAAAATCTGATAATATTGAAAGTCTTTCATAGTTCCCTTAAGAACAAACAATCAAAACAACTGTGGATCTGTATATGTTATAGTTTCTGACCTTTCATATTGTTTTTGTCTGTGGACTGCATCATTTATACAGTCTTTACTTACAGTCACCCATTTTCCCACATCTTTAGTTTTTAAAAACGTATCTTTCATTAACATTTCAATAAAAGCTCCCAGATAATCTGTCTCAGGAGTTCACTTTTATTTTGTGAATGGTGAACAAGATCAACATATAGATCAGAAACAACAGTGTTTTTCATTTTGAAGAAATATGGGATTTTAATTGCATTGTACAGAAGAAACTTAATATTTCCTGTCATCTGCTCCAAATGTTTAATTCTATTGTTCTTCTGTAAGGTCATATCTAGAATGTCACATCTGCAAGGACACCTGTGACCCCTCTTGGCATACAAGCTTCTGCAAGATGGAAGCAGGAAGACTGAAGAATGCTTCCCTGAGTATCCAAAATAGATTATTAAAAACATGTCCCAAAAGCTGAGTTCCCCAAGGCATCAGTGCTATGTTTACATATGCACAAAAGATTTAGCATTTAAAAATATCAGGAAGTGTTTCCAAATCAGTCCCAAATGACTCTTACAACTTCTTTCCTTTGTTCATTGCTGGTTTGTTGGATTTTATGGTTTGGAGTTGTGGGGGTTGCTTTTAATTATTAATATTTTTACTTTTTATAATTAATCAGAAGAAAAGAAAGATTATTTCTCTGAATGCCAGTAGCCCTGGAAACTTTCTTTGATGAAATAAACTCTATTTTATGCATATCTCATCTTCACATTCCCCTTGTTTGTGAATACTAATACTAATGGCATCCCTTAACTCTGGAGCTTATTGAGGGAAAAAAAAAACCAGCAGGGGGATATCTTGAGGGAATACTGATATTTAACTACTTCCTTTTTCCTAAATAAGTTTGGAAAAAATACCAAACAAAATAAGGAAACTTTTCACCAAATGAAAAAAAGTAGTTAAAATGGGAGCCTGGAAGCAACATAGACATTTCTTTCTTTGAGAGATGTACTTTAAATTCCTCAGTCCAAATTTTCTCTGAGAGACATGCTGCTGGTCGGACTGTATCTTTTCTCACATATCATAACCATTCAATTCCCTGCAATGCAATTAAAACCCCATCTTTCTTCAAACTGATTAAATCTTGCAACATCTGGGAGGGAAGAAAAGAAGGTATAGACATTCTCTTTTTCTTTACACAGATGGGAGGCACAGACTAGCAGAATATAAAATACTCAAGTGGTTGCTAAATGTTAAGTCCTATTCAAATAAAACATGTGGATTTGTGTTTTGCTGCTCTGAGTTCTAAGGGATTAGATTAAGATCACTGATCAAGTCACTGTTAAAAGACAGAAAAAACCACCAGTTTTTGGGCTTTTAAGACCAAAGGGGAACATTCTACATACATTTAAAAAGATACGAGATGAGTGAGATGAGCTGCAATTAAAGTGGCTGGGTATTTTCTGGAAAACAGAAAAGGAGTTTCTCATCACTTAGAAAAATGGTTTTCATAATCATTTAAGCTGCAAATTAAGAAGGCCAGATTTACATTTCAAGCAAAATTAAAGATTAATTGTGAAAGAACATATGGAAATAGATTTTTAAACATTTTTCCCTTTTATGCTAGTATGAATCACAGACTGAAAGTATGTTAATTCCAAAAGTCACAACAAGATACTCACTTTTTCATAAAGGTTTTATATCAAATAATAGTAATAAAAAAACCTATACTTTTGTGGATGTGCCTGTCTTTAAAACGATGGAAATATCAGTGTGTTTGCCAGAGAGCTATGAAAGTTTGACATCATGTGATTTCCAAGTTCCACACGAATGAGGCCTTGCTCTCCTAGACGAAAGATTCTGCCTAGGACCGTCTTGTTACATACTTGTTTACACGCCAAAGTTGCCTGGGAGAACACAGTTTTAAAAATATTGTAATTTTTGTTTTGTTCATTTCTAAAATGATTATGTAAGTTTTGTTCTTTTTTTTACCCATCCTAAGAAAGTAGTACTGGAAGATGGAAGAAAAAGACACACTATGTCTTGCAGATTGAAATGTATCTTGAACTTAATAAGCAATTATCGTGACAGGACATCACATTTTTCAGACTATGAAATTCTTTAAGGTCTTTTTGCTAAGAAAAAACAAACAGTCTCCATGGAACTTACAAAAGTGATATCCTATAAATGTTTTTTGTTTTTTTCCCTTAACCTTAATTACCGGTGCTTGTTCATTGATACACATCTCATATTTTTCTTTGGAGTAATAAAGGATATTTGGCTCCTATACATGCCTATAGACCTTGGTAATGAAATCCTTGTTGCCTTTCTGAGATCTGTGCTCCTGATGTCGTTGAAATATCTAAGAGACAATCAGTACTGTCTACAAAAATTGTAAATGCACACATTTTAGTGACATACTTTCTTGTTAATGAAGAGATAATTACTGTAGTGATACACCTCCATGTGTGTAGAATAGCTAAGATTATAGGATTTGATATAAAGTTCTGTGAATAATCTTTCTACCTTTATCTGTATTTCAGTAGGAGCAGCTGGAGCAATAACTTCTTCACATTAGATCCTTACAGAAACAAAGTTTTCTCTGGTCCAGTTGTCTTAATTTCAAGGTAAAAATAAAAATTTCCCTCTAAACTAAGTTTTTTGCTCTCAGTATGACCTTGATGCAAACTGTATATCAGACTTTTCTTGGAGATTACATGCTTTTAGATTATCGTCACACATATTTCTGTGTCCAAATATAATTTAAATAAGAATGCTCTAGTTTGAATTTAACTCTAGATAAAGCAAAGAGAAGGGATCGCTTACACTCATAGAAAAAACATGATCCTCAAAAGTGATCAGGGTCAAATTTTTTCTTAAAAAGTGTCAATACTGAAGGGAGAAACTGTGACATGGATAGTTCCTTTCCATTCAGGATTATAAGACCCACTTTTCTTCCTATTTAGTTTGATAAAACAGATTCCTGATCAATAATTCAAAGCTAAATAAATCTTGCATGAGACATTAGTCTACTTTTAATATCTTTTGCTAATATAAAAAGACTGAGATCAGACAATAGTCAGAATTATGCACTAGCCATATCTAATTTCTTGATTGTACCGCAGAGCTGTTATTTAAACTTCCTTTTGAAGAGGAAAAATAGTAGCTCCTTCTAAAAGAAAACCTGGAAGTAGTTCTGGGAATAGCTTTTTTGACAGATAGCTTCCAAAAGGCTGAAGGGTTAAGACAACCATAGGCTTGTTGCCATGTGCTTTACACAAGTCTTCACGACTTTCTGCAGGTGCTCTTGATCCACAAATCCTTGAACACACCGTGATGCCAGGGCATGCAACACACTTTGGGCTATAAGAATACAGCTCTGACAGGCTGCAATAAAGCCTTCACACCATTTGTTCCATTTTCAACAGGAAGAAACCTTAAGACCATAAAAACAGGAAATACATCTTTTGTTCAAAGGATTACCATGTAGGAAGTAAAGCCAAGTCCATGTCAAGTTCTGCTTATTGTGGGAGCAGCCAGTTTGCTCCAGACTAGCCTTGAAGAACATGAGTGTGAATTACCATATGAAAATGATCTGGAGATAAAAGGTAACTGCATGGGATAGATATGTTACCCAGCCAAAATATGTGGCCAGAGCAAAGGTATCAGCAGAGTAGCAAGCAAGTTCCCTGGGGACCAGATCACAATCTATTCCTGTGCCTATGATAACCATGTAAAAACACCTATTAGCAAGTTTTTGCAGATGACAGTCTTTGGCGGGATAATAAATGATAAAAAAGAGAAGTTACTTCTGTGCATTTGCTGTAATCTGGGTGGATGATCAGAGTGGGAATCATTCATCAAGCCTGACTATAGTCTAGTGCAGTTAATCCCTCTTGTGGTTTAACCCCAGCTGGCATCTAAGCACCACACAGCCACTTGCTCACTTGCACCTCGTGGGACATGGGACAGAATTGGAAGGGCAAAAGTGAGAAACTTTATGCATGCCCAGCCTGGCTGGAGAGGTGAAGGGAGAGGCAGAGAAGGCCTTGTCACTATGTAAGCAGTGCTCAGCAGCAAAGAAAATATTTCTGTGTTATGAGCACTCTTTTCAGCACAAATCCAAAACAGTCACATTCCAGCTACTGTTAAGAAAATTAACTCTGTACCAGCCAACACCAGCACAGTCTGCCCCTCTGAGATTAATTAGTCTCCTACTCTGAACTGTTCTCTGGAGGATACAATCATACAGTCTTCCTCTACTGACTATAAGGGACTCCAGGGAAATTAGCCTTTATAGACAAAAATTAGCCTTTGGAAGTACATTCCCCTTCTCTGATCTGACAAATATCTACATATCTAGGATCTGAATAATGCATATGCTTGTAGACCATCTTGCAAAATACCACTTGGGGAAAAAAAAAAACAAAACTCTGTTGACTGCTGTTGCACACAAAATATGCCTGTTTTGGAATAAGTGAGAAGCACAGCTACTCTTCAGTCTAAGGCATAACTATAAAACCCTCTAAAAAGGGAAATCAGCAGGATGAATAAGAGTCAAGGAAAACCCTATCACAAAAATAACCCCAAAAAACTGTCATTGATGGACCCTTACTACTTGTAGTTAGAAAAAGTCTGTTTGTTTGTGAGGTCCTACATGTATGACTAGTGTTGCTACAGTTTTTCTTGCCTATCAAATAAGTAAAACATGACATTTAATACTATATATTCACATCCAGTGAATACTTTTCCACTATAAAGCTTCTTTGTCAGAGATCCTGTCTCTTTAACACAATGAACAAACATTGTTTTTCCAGAAAAAGCAAGAATCATCATATTTTGGATCTGTGGCTAGTAGGTGCAGCATTCAAAGATTATTACATGGAAGAAACAAGAGTTTTGGTTTTTTTATGGTTTTTTTTTTCCTTTTAGATAGCACATCTCACAGTCATTTCAGAATTTATGTTTTTCCTAACAGATCTAAGATCATTAAACTGTGAATATTTTTGAAATAAGCCAATGCAGATTCCAAGATACTTTCCTACCAAAATCTTATTCTTTGCATTTGGAGTGTGAAGAATGTTCTAACATCAATTTTAAAACTTTTGACAATAGGGAATTAAGGAGCAATTAGTAACTAAACACTACATAGAATGACATCAAGGTCAAAATGTGAGGAAGTGAAGTCCTTTTTCCTCACTGATATCTTTTGTATAAATTGTAGCTTTCCTAAACTAAACAGATAGGCCCTGAAGCAAATAAAAGAAACAAAATATGTACTCTATGTGTGCATAGAGTAATGTAACATACCACTTGCAAATAAAATCACTTTGCTTTAAACTCATTCCTCCAAGGTATTCCTCTTGAAATCATACCTGTCTGGAATTTTTCGGGTACAGACATCACTCAGTAATATGTTTCACATATGCAGAGGTTTCCCAAGAGAGATAAGGAAAGGCCAACATACAGGCAAACACACCCAAATTATTTTTTATTATTTTATTGCTTATAAAAAGAATTATACAAATATCCTTATTTCTTTTAAGACAAGATTTCAAAGTGTGTTTCAAATATTTAGTAAAAATGTGTTGCAAATATTTATTAAAAATGGGACATACTTTGTCCTTCTGTAATAGAAATTATGCACATTAATTTATTAAGTAGGAGGAGTACATTTGTGCTCTGCATCGTAGCAAAATCCAGACATATCCATTGTGCCTCTTCTGCTTCTTCACAAACTGTCCTCTCCAGATTACACAGGCATTTCTGAAAAGTTTTTAAAAAGAACAGATTTCACCTATTTCATCTACTGATCATTCTGAACATAAGTAATAATGTAGTTTTATATTATTTATACATAATACCCAAAATAGAAAAACATGTCTGCAGATGGATAACAATAATTATAAATGTAG
Source organism: Climacteris rufus (assembly GCA_013398175.1). Taxonomy (NCBI): domain Eukaryota; kingdom Metazoa; phylum Chordata; class Aves; order Passeriformes; family Climacteridae; genus Climacteris; species Climacteris rufus. Next base: position 357,215 of record VZRZ01003208.1, on the reverse strand, counting down.
AGAAAGACTGTTAGAGTAATAAGTATATTTTGGTTTTATGATCATCTTGTCTAGATTCCAAATTACCTAAATATGAATTCTTTGATGCACAGTAAGTCTAAAAGATAAATATGAATTTGAATGCCTAAGCTTGGGGTTTTGGCTTTTGAAATGTTGATCCCAATGCTTGAGTAAAACTTTCTGACATGATGTTATAAGGTAAGTATTGACTAAAAATTTTAAATATTATTGTTGAGTATTTGTCAAACATGTTAATAATTGTCTTTTCCCTCTATAGATTTTCTCCCATTGAATCAGGGTACATAATTTAGAGACTCAATATTACAGACATGATACCTGTGTTAAATTGGTCTAATTATGCAGCCCTTGATTTCACCAGTGTACAAAAATGCAGAGCAAGAAGATAGCATCATATTCTCTCTGCTAATCTCCACTACACAACTGGATGTTTCACATGGTTTTAAACAAGGTAGTCAGAAAAGCTGACACGTAATGCCTTATATGGAAGCCTTATGGCTTTCTCCCGTATATTTTTTTTCCCTTTGTAATCCTGACATAGAAAAGCTCTTGTTATTCTTGAAAATCAGATATCCTTACAGGCATCTAACTTAAGAGTTCATTTTTTACAGGTCAAATGATAGCATCGTAGTAGCTTATATTCCGGGGCACTTGATGAGAAATAGAACAAGAAAAATGCAGCCTGTGTAGTGCTGCTGTGCTATTGTTAGAGAAGATGGTATCAAGAGCTGAGCACTTTACTCTAGAAAGACAAGTAAATATAAATTTAGGCTCACTTTTGTGGTTAATTGTGTGTTTTGTATTGCTATAGAGATTAATTTCTGTTCATCTGAAAGTCCAATCCTATAAAAAGTTAAGTTGGTCGCTTTAAATCATAAAATCATAGAATACACAGAGTTGGAAGGGACCCATCAGGACCATCAAATCCAACTCCTGGCCCTGTACAGGACAGCCCCAAGAGTCACACCACGTGCCTGAGAACACTGTCCAAATCCTTCTTGAATTCTCTCAGGTTGGTACTATGACCACTTCCCCAGGGAGCCCATTCCAGTGCCCAGACACAGTCTGGGTGAAGAACTTTTTCCTGATATCCAACTTAAACCTCCTCTGACTCAGTTTCATGTAAGGATCGAGGGCATTCATCAGTTTACATGTTCCTGTAAATCATCTGTCTCATTGTTTTTCCTCTGCTCTTTTTCCCTGTGTCAATCAAACAAAGCAAAAGAGGAAACCCAAAATCTATGAGTCAGAAAAAAAAATGGCTATCCACAATAATTTCACTATATAAAACAGATTCATGTAACTTTGGATCAATTTAGTGCCATGGTTTAATGTACCATTAAAAAAATAATTCACATCCAACAAAAATCACCTCGGTACAACTGTGCCTTTGATTTCATAAAACAAGCCAGAGACACAGCATGAGGTTAAACATATCTAAATATCAGTAAATTACACACATAATTAAACATAGATTTGACTGAAATTACTCCTATTTTTTAAGATGAACAATACTCAAGAAAAAGTAATATTCATAAACAGGAAAATAGCAAAAAATCAACCCACAATCAAAAGACCAGGTTTTCTAAGTTCAAAAGCTTCCCCTTCAGATACAAGCATGTAGGAAATTTTGAGCTAGGCTGTGTAATTTGGTCTTTTTGTGACATTGTCTACTTAAAGAGCCTTATGCTAATAACACAATCTAAGTGAACCGTATAAGGAACAGACTTCAACATATCATGGTGCATGCTCTCTCTACCATCCTATACTTCACATGGTTACAGTATCTTCTTAATTTACTAAAACATTTTAAGATTATTATAAAAAAACCAAAGAAAAAGGAATATATCAGTCTGTAGCAGCTGATTGAGTTGCCTTAAGGTTAGGTTTTATTTTGTGCAAAAACCAAAAAGGACTGAACTGAGTATGTAAAGCGTTTCAGAGACTATTGTACCACTATTAGCCAAACTTACCCTTATTCTCTATGCACACAGTCATAGTGTATTTCCATTTTGCAATGCGCTTTACTGACAGTGTTTTTATGCTGACATACACGGCTGCTTTGAAATAGAAGCTCCTATATTGGTCCTTGCATAGCGAAAAATATAAACTTTTTCCAGGTCTCAGATTTCAATACTTCTACTATTCAGATCTGTACACTGATGTCATCTGTATTTTCTTCTCTTTCTATTTTTCTGTATGCATTTTCTGTATATAGCTGTCTGTTTTGGCTGTCTTTTCAAGATTACGAAGCTATAACATCCCCTTAAGAAGAGTTTAAGAGCCTGATTATGGCAGCATAATTAAAACTAAAGACTTCATCGCAAATATAATGGGTTTGATTTTAATGGGACTACTTACAGAATAGAATCACTTCCTAAGTTGTGTTTTACACCATACATTGTTGAACTGAAGTTGATGAAGTTATGCAGGAAGTAAAGCACAACTTTTATATCAAGGTAATCAAATTTTTCATTGTCATTAAGGAAACCTGGCATCTGACAAATATTCTTAGTCAAAGTACTGGCAAAAGGCGGCTCAAAGAGGCTCAAAGGGAGGCTTTGAAGTGCAGTATTATGCTATCCACATGTGTTAACTTATTTTTGAAATCCCTGATTTGGTTTTTATGCTGAAGTAAAAATTATCTGCACCATCTGGCAGGACAAAGATGATGCTTGGACTGTAACTTCCAGAATTTGTCATTGCAGCAAACAATTTAAGAAGATGCATAAGAAGTACACACAGAACAGTGGTGCAAGCTTTCCAGTCTGCAATTACTTCATACTTTCTGCAGAAAGCCTTAACCTTCCAGAGGATGTTTCCTCTTCCATAAATATTGCTGACACAGTGGAAAACAGCTGGGATTTTCTGTAAATATAAAACTCAGACAATTAACTCATGTACAACACACACGTCATCATATTCATTTGCCATTTTCATGGTGGCTTGTCCTTTCTACATTTTATTATTCATTTATGATAGCTATTATATGCCTTTCAGAGTCTATCTAGCTCTCCTGAGGAATATTTATGACTATTATAGGGCTCTTATGAGAAGACCCAACGACAGTTATTGCAGAAACTCTGTGAAATGCTACATTAGTGCAGAGATATGCTGGTAGTAAAATACCTGAACTTGTTTCAAAGTATCCCTTGATGGAAATTAGAAGACAGGCTTCTACTGGTGAGGGTTTTTTATTTCCTCTAACCCTATCACCTCAGAGAACGGAGTAGTTCTGATTGGAAGTTTAGTATGCAATGGTGCATCTGGTGCCTGAAAGCAAGAGGCTTTTGGAAAAACTTCCAGTGGAAAGAAACAAGAAAGCACCCTGGTTTTATAGCTATTTGCTGCAGCAATAATACAACAAAAACAAAAATGAAAAGACTATAGGTAATAGAAGGCTTAAAGGAGCCTCTTCTGACACTCAGGAGCATCTCTATTACCCTTTACTCCTCTCCTTCTTTCTGTTTTAAAGAAGGAACGGTGGTGTCTTGAAGTGAATCTGAATACTGCAGTTCTGCATCACCTTCAGGGAGGGAAAAAAATCTGGAACGAAGAGAAACAAATTGGAGAGGAGGAAGAAGGGCAGAGCTTTCACTAGTTTTGTTTTCTTTTGTTTTCTTTTTTTTTTAATCAGTGCCTAATTTCATTCATGTATCAATAAATGACTGTGAAGAAAACTTTTGAATCACATTTGTTCAATCCATGATCATTAAAATCTTTACTGTTTCTAACTTTTGCTCCCTCTGTATAATGAAAAAGCAGTCATTTCAGTTTAGAACTAGGAGATTTTCTGGCATGTTAGTGGTTGTTGTAGGAGCAAATATGCTATACTACCACAGAATAAATTTGGGGAACACCTGGGGAAGAAAATGAGGAAAGGTAATTTACCAGGATAGAAAAATTAAGGAAAGAAAACAAGAAGATAAAAAAGTAAGAAAAATAATAGAAATGTAAAAATGAAGGCTTGATAAAGCATGGAAACAATATAAATCCAAAAATTTTCAGTTTGGGTGCAAGTATTAACTTCCCCTTATATAGAACATAAATTCCTGTGATGAGTTCATGTCCTGTGAATGCAAGAAATAGGTTCTATTATGGGAGTTCATTATCACAGCTATTTAATACACTTCTTCTAGTGGAATCTGTACTACAAGTTACACAATATCCTTGTCTTCTCAGAACTTAGTTTTTCTGTAGTGTCTGAAATTTTTTATTTATTTATGTTGCCTGGGCTTTAAGAATTTTATGGAAGAAAACCATGAATTTTCTTGGAATGCAGTTTAATTCCATTTTGGACCTTTCCAACCTTTACCTTTGGCTATTTGAGGAAAGCTAAAGCAAGCTTTTATTTGTGAAGACTAATCTTACCCCAGGAGCACTAGTCTCCACAGGTATCTTCTTTAATCAAAGGAAAAGACTAGGTTCCACAAAGGAGATGTTTCACAACAAGAGGCTCTTAATCATCAAGAAGCTGTCCTCCTGCACTGAGGATGACTAAGAAGATTATTCTTCATAGGTAAAAGTCACTCTTTTTGACTAACCCTTCAAAGCATTATCACACTTTATTACAAAAATATCCTCTTAAAATATTTCTTGACATGGAATGTGTTTTAGTGTATTGGGCTCTACAGTTCCATGTCTTTCTTCTTAGTGCCGTATTTGCCTCTGCCCAGTTTCTTCTACTCCCAGTTACAGGTCATTGATTTTGTTCAAATCACAATTTTGTTAAAATTGTTAAAATTTTCTATTAATAATAAAAGCTCTTTTTTATACTAGGTTGAACATCACACCACAGGACCAAAATGTTATCCTCTTTTCCTGTATTTTTGACCATAAGTTTCATAGAAAAGGGATTGATTTTTGCTTCTGATTCTTAGGGAAAACTCATCAGATTGCCCATATTTATCTGATATCAAAGAATTGCACCTCCCCTCCCCCACCCCCCCCCAAAAAAAAAAACACCACTCCCCAAAATACAAACCAAACTATGTAATTGAAGTCAGCTTTGTCTGTTTCCTCTAGCTGAGGATCTGGCCCTGAGCATTAGTTAAGTGTGAGACTAAGTGCAAATAAGTCATATTGCACTACTGGAGTGTATGGTAAATGGGTTATTTTGTTTTCTGAATTCACCATCTTTTGCTCTTCTGGTTTGCTTTAATTAACAAACAGCATGAAGCTTTTTAAACCTGTTCTTGATGTTCATTGAGGAAGAGCAAATGCCAAACTTTAACCTACAATTCATCACAAGTAGTGAGATACTTTATAGGAGGTAGCAGAAAATATAATCATTCACATTTCAATTAATTGTTTCAAATAATGATTTAATTGAGAATTAATAAGCCAGTTATTGCAGGTTAATTAAATGCCACTTGATGATTAAAAACATATTATTTATTCAGATTAACAACTATTAGGCAGTAGTGTAGCCCCACGCCTTGCTGTGACTAGCTATTTTAAAAGACTATGCCAATGTATTTCTCATTTTCAGGTTTATTTTGTTTTTTACTTTGTTGCTGTTCATAACGCCTTGAAAACAAGATGAGAAAATAACCCAAAATTCTTAGTACAAGATTGTTTTCCCCAACACTGAATATTTCTTGGGATTTTTTGATGTGAACATTTTCATCTATAGTAATTGTAAGGAAGAAAACACTGAAATATGGCAAGGGTTTTACATATACAAGTTTATATTAAAAAAAAGGAGGAAATTTGCAATGAGTGTATACAACACAACAGAAACTAAGGAAGTCAATTATCAAATCTGTAAACTTCCAAGTGCATCCTGTAACTGAAGTCAAGGGCCATACCCAATTAATTTTCAGTAGAACTGTATAGCCATATATGCTACCCACATTCAGATGTTATGTGTGAATACTGTCTTTTGGTGGTCAGGAGTGGATGTTGGAAAAATCCACATATTCTTTTATAAAGCCTGTTTAACATTTCACTGATGTTTATGTTGTGTTGTGCTGATAGGTTATCTAGAATTCTTTGTAGTTGAAAGATTGCCATAATAGAGCAAACTTCTCATCCATATTAATGCACAGTATAAGCACAAGCTTTTCTGGTCGTAAATCCAAAACAACTTTAAATCAAAGCAACTGTGCAAATCAGTTTTGCATGCACAGCAGGACAGCAGAGTACTCCCACCTCCGTTTGGACAAGAAACTGCAGCCTGGTAGGTAGCCTTTCACAATAATATCCTTTTGGAAAGATTGCACAACTACAATGAGATGATGAAAGTGGCAGAGTCATGGATATGCATATACTGATTCTTTGCCACTTTTGCTGATTCTCATCCGCCTTAACGAACTCCTGCCACACAAAAAGATTTTATACTACAGAACACAGAACACAGACAGCGAGTCTTCCACTGCCTCTTCTCAACCTTAGTGTTGTTGCAAAATGTCTTTTTGCTTGCACCAAGAGATTTGCTTCTGTTTCACTTTTTGCACAATATTCTCAAACACATGGTGTGAGTCTTGGGTTTGTCCTATGCAGAGCTGGAAGCTGGACTCAATGATCCCTTTCAACTGAGGATATTCTATGATTGTGCGATAAGTGAGCTAGAGAAATACCAGCAAGCCTCCCCATTATAGTCAGATATCTCAACAGAAAATTTGTTTTATCCTGTTTTGACATGGAGTACGGTTGATCAGCCCAGTTTAAGCAAAGATAATGATGACAAGAACAAATCAAAAGATAATTTACTGTGATTTATAGCAAGGTTCGTCATAAAAACTGAGGCTTAAAGTCCCATGTCAAAAGCATAAAACCATTTATTTTCAGATAATCAAAGATGGTAGCATTGGTGTCACACTGGCTGGAGAACATTTTGCACCAGTATGCACAACTCTTATGACTTCTGAGAGGCCAAAGTCCCCTTCCAATTTTCTTCTCTAAAATAATGGATGGCTCAATGGCGAGCATTTTGCTGGCACCAGTAAGTTTATAAACAACTGTCTTGGTAGCATAGTAGTTGAGCTTAAAATTATTTTACAGAAAAAGAAAAGCTTCCTAACCTATCCCAGGCATTAAGGGGGAGACAAACTTACAAAGGAAAGGCTCTTGAGAAAAGAATGAATTACACTAGTCTTGTTGTCTCAAACTTGTTGACTTTTAAGCTGGGAGAAGAGACAATTAATAGGTTTGTTTTCTCTTCAGTTGGGTGTATTATTGTTTTCTCCAGAGATCAGGAAGGCCAGTCCGTCCTAAACGTAACAGGCAGTAGAGAAAACTGTGAGCTACCGTGCTGAACAAGACAGACAACCTTTTTTTGATGAAAAAACCATCAAGAACAGAGGAGAACGTAGTGTCACTTATTTTGCATTTCCTTCAGCCTGCTCTATCAGACAGTTTCAGCAACTTCTCACATCTCTGAAGTATTCATGAAAGTGATGTATGACTGTGAGATGATGTAAATGCTATGTTTCAACAGGTGTCAGGATCTTCATATTCTTTGAGTTAAATAGCTGAAGATGTTTTAATATGAGGCTATTTAAACATTTAAGGTATGTGCCGTGGGTAGAGAGCATGAGTAACTCGGAGTCTCTTGCGTCGGTCCCGTTTTCCTAAATAACGCGACTCAGGCCTTATCTAGTCTCCGATCAGAGGCGAGCCGAGCATCGAGACTCCTGCAGATCTAGGCTTAGCTCATGCACAGCGATTTAATTTATGCAGGGAAGTAAAGAGATGAGAAAGGGTTCTTTTCCGCTTATCGCCAGCAGAATTTTATTACTGGAACATGGTGCAGAGAAGATGGCCAAAATGGCGCTCAGGGCGTGTTATAAGACAGAGGCGAGGGGAGGGCAGTCAGGAGAGCCAATCACTGCGGAAGACCACAATGATTGACAGGGGCGCCGGCCAGTGAGTCGGCTGTCTGCATCTGGCATGGGAACCAATGAGTTGTTCCCCTGGGCGGGGACAGCCCCTGCCGAGCCGGGGCTGCACCATCCCAGCTGCCNGCGGAGCGGGAAAAGGACCGGCGGTCCCGGCCCGGTGGGGCCTGGCCCGGTCACAAGCCACGCCCAGAGGCACCACAACAGGTATGTCCATTCTAAGGCACTAAATATTTGATAACGTTATAGTGTCATTTGGTGTAGATCATGACAGTATATGGCTGTTGTGGGTCTGATTCCCATATTCTTCTTCAGCTTTCCAAGACTGACTGCAAATTATAAATTGCAATGAGCTTTTCAGCATCGTCGTATACCTCATTCCATCCTCTGCAAACCTCAGCTTATCCTAAAACTAGCACAACAGACATTAAAATGAGGGAGCAATTATCACACAAATCAATTATAAAATGTATTATCTCAGCTTTATTAAAATGTTAGTGGATAAGGATGAGGATGGTGGTGGAAATAAAGGACAGAAGTACTCAAATAATTCAAAATGCATTATCATATTTTTTATTCTGTACCTTTTTGGATCCATACAATTAATGATCGAAATAAATTCTGTTTGAAAGCTGTGAGATGGTATAAAGACAAAAAAATAACTTTCGGTCTTAGAGAACATATTAAAATACACTAAAACATCCATAGCTTTCATTACTATTTAATCAAATAAAATACTTCAATTTTGCACTTTTTTTTACTTTATTTAGGTTGCCTCATTTTATATTTACCAAAGATCATTACCTACCAGTCATTTAAACTTTAACCATTCCTACTTTCTCATTTCCAATTTTTCAGACTTTTGTAATATTGAAAGTGCTCCATTACACTGTATTCACAAGGTCTTTTTGCTTTCCTGAGAAATTCTCAGATGGAAAGAAGAAAGGTAAAAATGAGAGAGAACCCCATGAGACGCAAAACTAAAGAATTCTCATCCCTGATGAGATCCTTGGTCATTTTTTTTCTTAATGAACTCATTTTTCTTAATGAACTGAAGCAGATACCATAGGTGGTGGGGTATCAGGTCTTGAATCATATCAGCCAGTTTTCTCCTGCATGCTTTCTTGCTTTGGTGTTTCAGGTCATATTGAAAAGGAAGACTTCCTCATACTTCATACTAGGAACACCAGCACATCCTATGGAGAAGGTAAATCTGATAATATGGAAGAAACAAATTAATGGAAAAGTGTTGCAATTTTTTTGCTTTATATGGTTGCTTATGAATATGAAGCACTTTAAAATGCACACTGTCTTCAGACATTCCTTCCTCTCCAGTAAGAGGCTTATCACAGGTAACCGACTCACACGTCATGTCAGGATTGTGGACGAGTCAGGAAGTGGAATCAGCGCTGCAGGACTGCATCTGTAAGAAATGCCCTCCTGCACACTCCTAAGTGAACTTGGAGGCTCCACTGTGCCATGGCTACCCCTGAAATACTCCAATTAGTGAACTGCAAAGGTCAGAGGCAGATGGTCAGGAGATGAGCATCATAGGAACAATGACAGGAACAAAATATCCAAAAATACAGGGAGGTTAACACAGAGGAAATAAATGCGCTTTAGGATATGCAGGAGAAATGAATGACAGGAAATCTCTAACCACGGTGTATGGAGCAAATCAGGAACCTGCAAGCAAATCTGATTTGCTTCCTTGAGAGATGAACAAAGTAGCAGAGTGTGGGAATGTAGTTGAGAAGGTAAGAGGAGCATTTTGTTTCAAGGTGGGAAAAATGAAGAGGAAAGATAACGGCTTTAGTATTCACGGAAATGCTATATGGAGAAAGGACTTCCCAGAGCATGGAGTTCCCTTTTTATTTCACTGTAATCCTACACTGATTTTAGCAGAGGTTGCAGAAACTGCATCAGAAACAAAGAAAATCCCGAGAGGCAAAGTTGTGAATGTTTTAGTAACAGTCGTTCCTTCTCATGGCACCCTATCTTTGTACAAGGTTGGGGTCATTCAAGGTGTTTGTGAAACACTTGAAACTCACCAATAGTCTGCAGTGCTGGTGTGATTACGCTTGGAATAGAAACATAACCATGCACTGTGACCACACACGCCTTATGTGTTAAGAAACCAAGACAAAGAGGAAGGGATAAGCTTCCAGCTCCTCAAAATAAATGGCATTCTTTGTTATTATTATTTTTGCAATTATTATATTCAACAATAAAAAATGCTATGAGAACTACAGTAAAAATATTTTCAATTGGAAAAACAATTTAAAATTTCCATTTCCAACCAAAATGAATTTTCTTTTTCAAGTTATTTCATTGAAATTTGTTACATACTACAATATTTTATAAAAACAAATACTTATTGGAAGACATCTTCTTCATGGAGAATTTCACCATTTAAGACATTTTTATCAGCTCTACCAGAAATATTTCTATTAATAATTTTCTTGATATTTTGTGCAATCAATTTTCATGTAGTTTTCTGTTTAAGTTTTGAACTATATGAGTATTGTTATTTGGAACTGATTGATTAGGGAGGCCTAGATTCTCCACTAAAAATACTATAACTGCCTATTAACAAAAAATTCATAGTTCAATGTTCTTCAAACTAAGGATTTTAAAATATTCCTGTCTTCCCATAACCATTAGGGTAGATTGATAAAGGGTCCAATAGACCCATCTATCTGCAGTACAGCTTACAGGAAGGCTGCATAGTAAAAAAAAATGTCCAAAGGAGGTGTCAATTCAAAACTTGGTGTTCAAAATGTTACTGTATTCCTACAAAATAATCTGCTACCAGCAAAATACTTTTACCCAGAGCAACAGATATTTTGAATATGTAAGCAAGAATACATTTTCTGTGTGAAGCAAATCCTGTGACCTGACTGACATCTACCACTGTAAATGTCTTCTCATTTTCCTACTGACACCATTTTGTTCTTGAACTAAATTGAATCTCATGTCTGCAGCCTTGGCTGATCTTCTGCTCCTTCAGACCCTTTTCTCCCACCTCTAATTTTCTCTCTGCATACATTTTCTCGCAACTCTCTACACTTTCTTTTTCCCTGTGACTCACCCTTTTCTCTCTGTAATTCTCCCTCTTCTTCTCCATCAGAGAAGTTCCTTTGCTGCTGTCCTCGAGTACAGAAGCACACGGTGGTGACCCCTTCTCATCCTAGCAACACTTGACCATACTCATCTTCCTTGCAGTAGTGTTTTCATTCACAGAAGAGCAGTTACAAAACCACTAATTTATTATTGTATATTTCAATGAACTCTCACAAAGAAAAAAAACACTGTACAATAAATGTTATGCTTCAGTGCTTTTCAGATGAAATATTTTCATCTTTAAAAGCCATCTTCTTCAAAGATTTCCTTTGATTTATTTTTTGACTTACAACTCATAATAGCCTAAAATTCTAAATTTTTTTTCTTTGTTTAATTTTTTTGTTTTAAGCTAATAATAATGTTCAACTTATTACTTTTTACTATGTTTTAAAATAGTAACAACTAATATCTGTGGTTTAAAGACAAAAATTAACTTCTTGTTTCTTTTGTCACAAACACAGAAACATGAACACTCCTATGAGAGGAAGAAAGGAGGGCTTTTCTGGCAGCCTGTTTGACAGTCCATTTCTGTTCTAAGAAAAGCATAACTTGCCAGTATAGCTCCTGCTATATTTTTGCTGATCTCAGCTGCCAGACTGAAGTTGACAGAAAGGATCTGTGCCGAGTGCTGTGAACTTCAGTAGTTCTAGTGCTATAGCAGAGTCTGAGAAATTAATTAAAAAATCATTTTCCCAGCTGTAAATTTGTGGGATCCAGGGGAGCTCTAACTTATATGAGCAAAGAGATAAGGGGTAAAAAACGGGAGGCTACATTGACATAGATCAGCCATTGAAAGAAATACATTTCCCTCCTTCTTGGAGATCCATGGAAATCCTAATGTCAAAACTAAAGCTACACTTTGCAGATCCTTTTGGTTTAAAGTCTTATTTATGGCTTTTTGCATATATATTCATGTTTGTTTTTCAGATTCACAGTAACTGTTTGTCATGACAGAATCCCTTCCTTTAGCGTCAACCGTTCCAGTCTTTCCCTGCTTTATACTCAGAGTGGTATTTCAGAAATTTTTGTCTTGGTCTTTGGTACATGAAACTAGGGTTTTCTATATCCTTGACCTTATCTGTCACATTGTATACAAAATGTACTATATTTCAGATTTTGTTTTCTATTACCTTTACATGTTAGTTTCATTCTGGCTTTCACCTTGACATTTTTTCCCCATAGTTGTATGTTTTTTCTTTGTAAGATCTACAAAACTCAATTTTTCTTTCTGCAGTTCTCCTTTCTAGTTCTTCACTGACAAATTTCACAACAATCAAACAACTCTGAACAGTGCTTTAGTCTGATTGTTGTCACAGTTTTCTTGTATTTCCTTTATAACTATTGCATTTTAATGTCCCTTGTCTTAAGATTTGGTTTCAAGTGTTCAGGGAAACCATCTATTCTAACTGAACATTACTTAGAAGCAAAAATTCCTCACAAGGACTCTCAGTTTGTGAACTAAGAATGCTAACAAAACAACAGATTCAAGTCAGAATGAAGAAATCCAGCAAGAGAGAGAGATTCTCCAAGGTGTCCAAGCTTACTCCTGCTTTTTAATTAGCATCTCATAAAGCATATGACTTACACTGTGTTGGGCTAAAGGCATCAGTATAACATCTTTGTTCTAAAGTGTCATCAAGTTCTTATTTAAGTTCCTTTCCAAGCAAGGATGAAGTTTTTATCCTGTCCAACCATTTTAACACTGTTCTTCAAGTAATTGACCATTTGTCTTATCCCAAACTTCCTTGATATATGTATCTCACTTCTATTAGGTTCTCAAAAACTATTATTCAAATTTTCCTTGAAGGAATAGGGTACAAAATGTTACAATACCTCCATATAAATACATATATTGCTGGCACGTCGTAACGCTAATAACGCTGGGTGTTTATAGTCCCTATCAGTGGCAGAGTCAGACAATATCCCTGAGCAGCATAAACATTCAAATAGACACTCCCTTTACTTACACATGCCTGCTAAATATTATTAACTAATAAGTAGATCGCAAACACACCTTGTTACCATACAGCTGTAGCATCCTGCATCAACCAGAAGAGACTCTTCTGTTTATGTCTGTATTTTTTTCTCTCCATTTTAGCTTTTTTAATACCTTATATAAGTTTTCTAATGTCACAGGATCAGATTAGACAATCTTCTAGCTAAAGAAACTACTAGGGACTTGATTTCTTGTACTTTTGCCTCATGCAGGTCTGACCTATTTTACTTTGTTGTGGTGATGGAGACTTACCACATGGCTAAAATTCAGCTTCCAAGAGTTCTGTATTAGAAACAATGTGGAAGATTCAACTTCATATTCCCTGTACTCATAAGTGTAGTTCAGAATGACAGCTTTTAATCACTACAGCCATTCAACATTTGTATTCAGTTTGCTTTCTAGCTAGCATTTATTTAAAATTATGTATTCGATATCTGTATGATGAAAAATATCTTTTGGCGAAATAGATACCATCAAACTTATAGATAGATGAGTCCTTAGTTTATATCTTCCCTTTCAACATCACCTGAGCTGTTAAATATTCCTTAGCTAAGGAGGCCATATTCATTTTGCGGTACTTTTTCCCTTTTTTTTCTTTTTAAAGGACTTGTAAATTACTGAGTGTTGGCCAATATACCCACCCAATATACCACATTTTCAATGTGTTAACTGTTACTTTATCTATCCTAACACATGGAAGCTGATTTTGCACTACTTGAATTTTGCAAATTGTTGCTGCTGGGATCTGCTTTGCAAGTGCTATTGAACTTTCACTGGATAAGATAACTTAGATCTTTGTTAATTCCATGGAATAATTAAGATTCCCTGTAAGTGGAAACCTTGGATGGGTGTACAACGCTTAGAGGTAAAAAAGCTGTTCAAGAATCATTATTATATCAATGTAGTGCATTGATACAATTGTAAAATAGAAATATGCCGGCTATAAAACACTCTGAGCTGTTTCAGCAAGATGCATGCTGACCTCAGAGTACAGCAAATAATCTCCCTTTACTTACATGACATTTTCTTTCAGTGCAAATGTTCCACTCTATGACCCACTTTTCCTACTTTATTAATTCAAAAAACACAATGTAGCATGTGAAAAAAAATCAATGTGATGAATGTCACAGGTCCATTACTTAGGTTGTCAGGGAAATTTTCCCTTTGGTGAGCACACCTTCTGAAAATATTTTATGTTTCCATTCAGTGATTACAGTGATTTACTTTGTTTCTAAAAACACCTAAACCCAGTCTTAACACATCTACCCTTACCTAACCTTTAATGTACTGAAACTCCTCTGTCCCACACAGGCATACAACCTACCTGATTACTCTGACTATCTCGCCATGTAAATGCATGGATTTATTCAGTGTCACTTTCTTCCCCAGGCAGCTACTTGAGCAATGCCCAAGTATGCTTCCAAGTGGGAATGGGAACCTGTCTCCTGTCTCCCAATCCACCAAGAATCAGGATAGCACACTTGTTGCTCTAGAGCTGTTTGCAATTTTGTTGGTCATTACATATGTTCATGTTTAATACTATGTTTCTTTGAGTTGGTGGACAGTTGTTGATGACATTTACTCTTTCTATAATGCTTCAGTTTATGGAAGGATAGAACAGGAGTTCTAGCACAATTTTTGAGGGGTTTAGATTATCCATTTATACTTAAACTTATAAATCAGAGTAGGTTATACTGAAAATTCTCCCTCCTTACTACTTTCAATTTCTACCAATTGAAAGGAATTAATACTATTTTGTTTTCTGGACCACCTGTTTGAGCAGGGATTTTGGACTAGCTGACCTCCAGTGGTCTTGTCCAACCTTACCAATTCTGTGTTTCTGTGATTCATAGTTTATACATGTTTGTCCAGTACATTTTTTAATCACAGAACATAAAATTTAGGGACAGTTGAAAATTTAAGTAAATATTAAATTATTACAATTGCATATTGCTATTCATTTTTTGTTTCAAACTCAAAGGAAACTCCTATAAAGGTAATGTTACTTAGGAAATTCAAATGAGAACAAAAGATAGATTGCTGTGAAAATATAGATAATGTAAGTCTTCTTCCCATAATTAGGCCATGTAATAACTTGATTTTCACAGTATGTTTAGTTGTCATATGCTGAAATCAGGTTGAAATCAGGTTAGAGACACTGCATATGCTCTTGCTTCAGCCTGTGTAACCTTAGCACAGACTCACACGTATGATACAGTACATGCTACAAATCAATGCAAAACACTATGCGGTACATAGGTACCTTAGTTATAAGAGCCCTTACTGTGTTCACATGATTCCAAAATAAAGATTCAAAAGAGATAGTATTCTCATTAAAACAAAAAAGCAAAATATGGTACTGGTAAGACAATAATTTTATGTGTGTGTATGTATTTAATGTATAAGAAAAATAGGTGGATTTTATTCATAGTATTTAAAATCACGCAGGGATTTTAAATATTTTAAAATTTAATGACATGGAATTCAATCCTGTAACTTTGTTTCAATTAAATTAAAATTTCCCTGAAGTTCAGTAGTGTTAACTTTCGAACATTTAACTTTTCAGTAGTCAGAAAATTGGCTGACAAGTAGTTTAGTTCTTTAGTCAGTAGGGAATTAAATTCCAAAACATAACCACACAAAACATTGTATATATAATTTCAAGCATGAGCAATGGAATAAAGCCATGAGAATTTCAAGTAAAAAATTAAAATGAATTTCTAATATCCCATAGTGAGGAGTTTTATTTTGACAGGAACATACTGAAAAGCAGCTTTCTAAAACAAGTATCATGAAAACTTTTTATCTGGTGATATAGACTAGAATTCTGGAATGCAAAGGGTCAAAGAACCCAAGAGATTTCATAATTTCTCATACATCAGTGACAAAACCTTAGGGCTGATGCAAGTTGATGAACCAAGATTTAATGTAATATGGTCAATTCATTTTGTACTGATTACAGTTCAAGCAGCTGCATCTCAGAAGGCTGCACTATTTTGAGTGAAAAGAGACATGCTATCAAATATAAATAAAATATATGCATTAGTACAGGGAGAAATAAGTATAAACTGGAAATGTTAAAAAGAAATTAAATGAAGAAAACCTTTTATGCAGCTGCTTACATATGCTAATAAAGTTTTTTTTTCAAAGACTTTTAGAAACTACATCTACATTGAAAACAACAGTGTAACTAAATTTTTTTTTTCAAAATTTACTATGCTTTAAGATTGTATATATAAGACCTATAATATCTATAATGAATAATAAAGCATATTTTTAGTTTATACATGTGGTCTAATTCTGCACCCAAGAGTTCAATACTGAACTGTATTTTTTAGAAAGCTTCTATTCAGTGTTCATTTATCAAAATTCTGCTGTCCTTTTCAGAAGAGGTAACTTTACTCCTTTATGGATGAATCTTGTAAAAGCTAGCCATTTAGTGATATTTTATCAGTGCATTATCTATTTAAAGGAATAGAAAAACAAAAGAGGGATTAATTCTCAGCAATGAAAATGTAAAGAAATGGAGTGAAACCCTGAGGAACAGATTGGCTAGACTGCATTTAAATTACTTAAGCTGGGTCTTCTGATTGCCTCCATGCAAATATGCCCAGATGGTATCTGTTTGACTTAGATTCATAACAACACACATAACCCTTCAGTATTGGGTTCTCTTCAGTACAGATACAGTGATACCTTCTATCAAAATAAAAAGTAGATGTTGTTATAAGAGTAAAGCTTTCAACTCAAGTGTCATTTTCTCTTATGCATACGTGTATGTGAGATAATAAATGAAGGACTGATTTTATATTCCTGATTAAAAAAATCTGTTGTGCTCACTGAGATTATCCATTCAAAAACAGTTCAAGATCAGGACATTTTCTAGTCTGTTCTTATTTTTTACAGTACTATAACAGTGCAGAATATGGGTATTCATTTAAGGAAAAAATCAGCAAATTTGGGGGTGTCAGAGACTGAAAAGTTCATGCCTCAAACATTGATACAAAGGTTTTTTTTTTTTCATTAAGAAACTACAACCAAAGAGAAGCCTCCTGGAAGACTGGAACTCTGGACTGGAAATCAAACTCTTGATTAGATAAAGGGAAAAACTATTGTTCAGCTATCTCAGGCTGAGGGAAGGTATGCATCCACAAAAGGCCAGTGCTGATGACCCCCCTCCCCGAGGCGGACATGCCCAGACACAGCCACAGACCCAGGCTGCTGGGAAAGACTCTCCCCTCCCCACGGGAACATGCCCGGGCATTGCCACCGGGCTGGAGAGGATATAAACCAGGGAATTCTACACTCCCTTGGGGGTCTTTCACCATCAAGAGGACCTGCTGGAGAGGATCAACACAACATCGTTGGGATCCACGGAGTGGTGATATTTTCTTTCTCTGTCACTCTCTGTCCCCCCACCTCTTTTCCTATTTCTCCCTTCTCTTCTCTTTCTCTCTTTCTGTCTTATATTTACTATCAAATAAACCTGTACTATTGACTGACATATGGTGTCGTTTGCACCTTAATTCAGGCAGAGAAATGTCTAAATAACCCCTAATAAAACCGGACCTTAACAGTGGGTTTGGGAATGCTCTGAAAAGGTCATGTCAGATAAATATCAGCTAACTTTTAAATGTGTTGTCATTCTGAAAACACACCTTGAAAACTGTCAAGTGCATGTTTTTCAGATTAAACGGAGAAAACTAATTTTCCCTATCAGCTGACTGGACTCTGGGTGTTCTTGCAAAAGTCATCAATAAAGGGGGTAAATCAAAAACATTTTTTTTATTTTATGTGATACACTCTGTTATTTTGTGGCTGAGTCCAGGTTATAGTTGGAGGGGATGACTGTCACTTTTAAGGGCACTCATTAAATTTGACAACTCCTTTTATATTGATGTATGTCCAGTGTTCTCTGGTTAAGTTAGCTTGTTTCCACGAGACCATCTGCAATGGGTTTAAGGTTTTTGTAAGAAAATAATTTTCCTCCAATATGAATCACAAAGTTTAACTAATTTATATTAAAGAGATAAGATCAAGTCAGCTATTTTAATTTATGCCAGCTGGCCTGCATAAGGTTCACTTCCTTTTCCAATTGTGTCAATCTAATATGCTTGTCACTCTAAACACATGGAGTATTATGACAACATTAAGCTCATTGGGTAGTGGATCATGCAAAGGACTAACATCCTTTGTTCTACTTGTCCGCTTGATACTTTAATGATTTTGGTAAGCTGAGCTTACTGTTTTTATGTAGTCTTCTGTTAGGAGTCATGACAAAACTAATATAAAATTCCATCTTCTGAAGACAGGATCTTTTTGTGGTATTGATTGTGTGTGAATACTGACACACATTTGTTTTTACAGCAAGCTGTGCCATAACAATGCTTTGTATGTATTTTCTTTAAACTAGTATAGCATAAAGAAAAATTCTTCTCATTTCTAAATAAATGTATAGAATATTTTTTCCCATTCTTTCCTGCAGCTCCAATGTTATTGTGCAAGATGACATCCACAGTCTTCCTTTCCATTGTTAATTATCACTACATAAAATTATTTTATTACATTTAAGTATTGATTATGACACAGGACTGAGAATGACTGAAAATTAGAAGATTAAAGTTTTTCATTTGACACAAATTTTTAAGAAGTTAGAGATTAACAAAAAATAATTTATAGTCATATATCTTTTAACATATGCTATTGGAATACAGCTATTGTTCTGCCTTATCTACGTCTAAATAACCCCCTTAATTTAGTCAAAAGACTTAAATATATGCTCAAATATTCTTACCTTGGGACTGAGGCAAACCATCCCATGGTATCTATCAGTTGATAACATCAGGATGGATCCAGCTTCAATATGGTCAGGAAAACTGTTCAGCTGTAAGGTTACTGCCATGTCACATCTCAGCATGCTGCCCAAGCACAGGTTGATGGATTGGCTACAGCCCCAGAACCTTACCTTCACCTCAGAAAATCTGTCCTGAAGTGTCACTGAGACTTGTACATCAATATGTCCTGTTCTCCCTAATGACTAGTCTTCTAGCCAGATCTTTACAGTGATTTTGTTAAGCAATTGTGATGTATTACAATAAGTATTTAATTTTATGTGGCTAACATTGTTTTGAGTTTTGTTGGTTTTTTTTTCCTTTGTTGGTTCCATAGAATTTTTTTTATATTTTTGCAATCCTTGAGCAGGTTCTTTGGATGAAGTTAGCAAATAAAGTTCTTGAGCCATTAGCCAGCTAAATGCAGCATAGCAGTAGAAGTAAACATAGAAATACGTTGTGTAACTAACCATGCATTAAATAATTTGGTTTGTATCTAGGAAACTATCCACCTGACAAAGTATTCTGGCTCTATCTGCAGTGGACTGCTGATGACTTATTCCTATTGTAAGCAGGCTTTCCTGAGTCTAGTAGGAAAATTGTAATGCTCATTGCTATTCCATCTCAGAGCACGTAATGGCTGAAAAACAGTCAATAGTTGTTAAAGTCATGCACTTCAGGCAACTACAATGAAAACTGTCTGAAAGAACCCAAATATATATGCATGCATTCAAACGCTTAAAAAAATTAGCTGAATACTGCTATACTCTTACATGTAATTCTGCTCTCTCCTTAATTCTAATGTGTTGGAGACATAAACACTACGGAAGAGGAGTGGATAAAGAAAAACTGGATGAGGTAAAAAATATACCCATGTAGATTTCACAGGATAAAGATAACACTTCATAGTGATGGGTATTCTAAATCACAAGTTGAGACAAAATGTTTCTGCCAAGAAAATTGGACTTAAACTAGAAACCCAATCAAGGTTTGGAAAGATATTTCAGAAATAAAAATATGAGTATGCCTGTACCATAAACTAATTTGTCATTAATATAGCCAAATTGGGTAAAATCAAAGTTCAGAACCAGAAATAGAAACCCATATTTTGTGCTAATACAAAATGCATATCTGACCCCTCTGATACCACATCTTCAAGTCACAAGCTGGTCTTCATTCCCTTCTATTCATCCTCATCTGGGCTGTGCTGGTCAACAAGGGAATTAAAACTGTGAAAGTTTGGAAACCATTTTACATTGCTGACATTCAAAACATTTGCTGAAAATAACTTCTTGATAAAAAGCAAATGAGCCTAGGCTTGATTTCATTTCACTCCTGGATATTTTATGCATATGACTATCAAGATATTACAGTTTCCATCATCAAAAAAGGTAAAACTAGCTTTAGCAAGCAGGGTCAATGAAGTTGTAGACATGACATGACATGATGTGACATGACATGACATGACACGACATGACAATGAAATTAGCAGAACACCTTTTTAGAGTAAAAAAAAAAAATTAACAGAAAATGTTGATTCATCAAAACTAATATTTTAAGCAACTGAGTTATATTCAGTAGTAACGTCTTTAGTTCCCTCACAGATATTATTCTCAGCTTTCAGGTGAAAATGATTCTCTATAGCTGTAAGGCAATTTCACAATGTGGACTTTAGACAGATGCTTAAATCTTTAGCTATTCTGAAAAACACAGAATGAGTCATTTCCATGTAGCAGAGGGGAAAAAATCTTTAAAAAATTACACTCCAATATAGTCTGGGATAAAAATAATAAAAGAGAAAAAAATCACACAGATTTAATTTTGACATTTCTAAAATGCAATGCTTCAAATCAATAGCGTTAAAAATCTCAACATTTTCAACTTTTAAATCTCATATTTTTAACTTTTTTTTGTATTTCTAAATATCATCAGATTGGTTTAAAATTGCACTAGATAAGGAGAAGAAATGTTTTGTTTAAAAACTATTTCTGTTTGACAAACATGACGTCAGGGATCTTTAGTGGCTCTGTGAAAACTTGACAAAATTCTCTCTTTCAGATCAAGTATTTTCATGACTTTTTACTCCCAGTTTTCATATTTAAAGAGAAAAATCCAGTCTTGCTCAGTATGTTAACTATTTATGGCAGGACTTGTGGGCAGTAGGAGTGGTGCTGCAGGAGTGCCTTCTGGGAGGAGAAGCCAGAGTTATGCCATGGCAAACACAGCTGTTTCCAAATGTCCCATTGAGGATGGGAGTAAATGAGCAATTCTGTGAAAATTTATCTATTAGCTAAGGACATCTCATCACACTGAGGTCTATTTAAAAGGTTCATTACTCTTCAAGGAAGAAAAAGAGAAAAAACCATGAAATATTACTCAGGGAAGAGAAAATATACTACAATTTCACTCTACATTGAGTATTTAACTATTTTGGAGAATAAAGTTCAGATACTATGCCCAATGCATTCTGTACATGGGAAGCAAAGTAAAGCTAGTTTGAACACAAAGGAGTATTTTTGTTACTTGTCTACTAAAATATGTCTTCATACAACATACCTGCACTCAGGACCAGGCTGTATACCATGCTGTCCTTTTAGTCAATGCAATTAGAAAAAAAGAAGCAATTTTCCCTTTGTTTCCCTTCAGTACACAAATTTGACAGGTTCTTGACTGTTTTTTTTTTCTTCCTGTTGTTATATCATAAAGTCTTAAAGTCATGGGATGATAATGACATTGAAGAGGACTCAGTGCTCAACCAGTATAGTATCAGCATCTCTGCCTCTGAGCAAGAGCAGTAGAAAGGCAATAATGTACTACATATTTTCTTCCTTTCTGTCACACTCTGTAAATTAGGAAATATGGGCAAAAAATTTAAATAAATATCTTATGACCTCTACTGTGAAAATACAAGGTCTCTGTTTTGAACCAACTCACATCTCTGCAGGCCAGGTTCAGTGTTTGCACACAGTAACATGGTATAAATTATGCAGGGATAATGATTCAAGAATTCAGGAAGGACTTTAAAAAACTTACTGTCTGCAAGGCACACCTGTGCTTCTTTACTTATTAATATGTGTTTCTTTGTTTCTACATTTATATTTAGAACACTGGAAAGGGCAGGTTGGGAGAGCACAGTAATTAACGGTGCTATCAATAAAAGTTACAAAAATATGGGAGAAAGGTTTTAAAATAAGTACAAACCAAAATCTTCAAATAAAGCAATGCCAGCCCAGATTAGAAAGTGGAAGTCTCTGAAGTTATAGACTTTGGAATCTGCTGAACAGCTGTGGGTCCACCTTAAAGGGGAATATGTATTTGTAGAAGGGAACAATGAGATTTCTGCATCCAAAATACTTTAAGCTTGACATGGATTCTTATGCACATAACAAAGGTCTAGATGTTGCTGTAATCTGTAAGGAACAATTCCTGCTGCTTTACTTGACTGGCTAGCAAGAACTTGGCCAATAGTTTATGGATGTTATTGATACGGGAGGTTGAAGTTTTCTTGCATTAGAGAGTAGGAGCTTTTGTTAGTCTTTTATAAGAGTTAACCCTGTTCACAGTGAGAAATGATGCAATTATGCAATTTTTTTTTTTTAGGTAACATATTTCCTTTGTACAACTAAGCATTCCTCCTGCCCAGAGAACTGCAGAGTATTGCAAGTGCAAGGTAAAATGTGTTGAACACAAGAGCCTGACTCTGCAGTAATGAAACTGCTAGGCTGCTGAATTATTCCTTGCTTAGAAATACTCTTTCGGGCACTGTAAAAATTATAAATTATAACCACAGCAGAAGCAATACATATAAGGGGAACTCTGAGCTATGTACCTGTCTTGGGTTATATGAAAAATATAACCAAAGGAATGTATTGTATTACTGTCTCCATCACCTTTTGATGAGTCGCTAACGATGGGTTGTTCACACAACTGATCACTGCATCTCACACCCTCCAAAGACTGCAAACTGGGCATTAGATAATAGGCAGGTGTTATGCCTCTTATCTTCACATTAATGGCTCAGCCCTGATGACATCTTCTAGGAAGAAGCAGCTACTCTGTCCACCAATGAGCTATCAAATAACATCATCCCACTGTGATATGCTCCACCCCAAAAAGAAGCAACTGAACATCCTAGCCAGATAAAAGGAGTGGAGAAAACAGCACAAGACACCAATCTCCACCAATCTCGAGAGGAGACAAGCTCCACAACCACATCTACTACTCCAGCAGAACTGCAGCCACTACATAATTGGACTGCTATCACTACCCTGGCCAAACACGGTGTCAGTTTGTATCATTACCTTGTCAGTTCAGTCTAGTGTTTCTCTGTGTTACTGCTTTTAATTTTCTCCTATTAAATTGTAGTTCTGGCTTGGAATCTCTCAATATTTTTCTGTGGCGTTAATTCCTCCACTGGTTTGTTTCCAAACCAGTACAGTATCACATTTGACATGCTGAGGATGGCACATTATCATGTCTTGCCAAGCACTCTCGAGTCTCTGTTTACAGCTCTGCTTCACTACTGGCCATGTAAGGAAGAAGGGAACCTAGGGAATGTGACTTCACAGGTTGCACAGAATGGTACCCAGATCTTCACCTTGTCAATGCACATCCCACTGAAAAGGCAAAGACCAACACATACCTCCTTGTGAAATTAAACAAATTTTGGGAAAGGTATAGCAATATTATGTATTTGAATCTCCTTCATTCAAATACATTTGAATACCAGATAGGCAAGTATGCTTTCTTCTGGTAAAAACCCTCAAATTGTGTTTGCTAGAAACACTATTTTCCCAAATTTTCTTCACCTTATTTAATTTTAAAGTTTTCATTAAAAATAGATATAAAATACAAAATTAAAAATATATACAAGCAGAAAATTTCTAACACATTCATATCAGAAATGAGAAGATATGTGCTAAAAAACTTAAATGCCAATTGAAGAACTACAGCCTACACATTGTAAAACCTGATGCCTAACACTGGAAGTCCCTACATTTATGCTTTAAAATAGTTTAAGAACCTTAAATGTCTACTCAAAACTGCCTAGATCTAGGGAGCACTAAACAGATAAGGCTCTGGTTTATATCTCAGCACTGTAAGAATGTAAAAATGCCATGGTTTAGGAACGGTATTCTCCCTTTTCGTACGCTCACTAAAACCATGCACCACTCATTTTCCACTTCCCTCTCCCTTTCAGCGAGCTGGAGAGGGAGACTGGAGGCACAAAAGGCAAATATCAGGCTGAGATAAGAACAATTTACTGGAAACAGCAACGGGATAAGTAAATGTACAGTACCAACAACAATACTAGCTACAGAATGTATAAGAAAGAGGAGAATTATTCATATAGAAATCCTCCAACAACAGATGAAACCAAACAGCTCTTCTTGCCATGCCTATTCAACTAGACTGGAACCCCTCCTCGCCAGAAGAGATTCCCTTCCCCCTACACCTGGCAATGACATGAGGTGCTATAGAATGATCTCCAGGTCCTGGCTATGCCCCTTCCCAGCCAGAACCCGGACAAACCAATATAGTTTCCTCTCTGAATTGCCCTTTTGAGACTGATTCGTCTGACTTCTCAGATAATCTTTTTGGTCGAACCTTCTGGAAACTCTTTGAGGAAGATGTAGTCTCTTCTGTCCTCTCCAGTTATTACATAGGAATTTATTGGTTGGACCTACGCCCCTGGAAGACCTTTTCCCAGTTTTCACACTGCTGTAGGGAGCTGAACCCTTATCACTAGAGCCATCTGTTAACCAATAGGCTGTTTAGTATTCAAACCAGGTCTTCTTAAGTTCATCCATTTACAAATTATTCTGCTTATATAAAATTTTTGCAGTATTTATGGAGAACGGGTTGGAATTTCATTCTCTCTCATTCTAGCTTACTAATTACCACCAGCCTATGACTAAATTCAGCATTTCATACTGCAGAGGCGGTTCCACTTGCTCAGCATGTCTTAACACATCAAGCTGACATCAAGCTTATAGTCTATTAAGCATCCCATTATCTAGAAATCCAATCA
Source organism: Climacteris rufus (assembly GCA_013398175.1). NCBI lineage: Eukaryota > Metazoa > Chordata > Aves > Passeriformes > Climacteridae > Climacteris > Climacteris rufus. Next base: position 332,375 of record VZRZ01003208.1, on the reverse strand, counting down.
TAAAACATTTGAGGTCAAATTTATGTGGCCAAACATAGGCAGATAAGCTATCTTTATTGTCAGAAATAAAAAAAAACCACTTTTAGTGGAAGATTCTTTCCTACCTTTACATGACCATCCATATTTGGTTGGAATTTCACCTAAAAAGAACATATATCTCCCTTTTTGAATTGTAAAGAGTTTGGAAAGATCAGTTCAGCTGTAGGTGACCAGTTTGCAGATGTCTGAAGTTTGATGAGGCAATTTCAATAACTTTCAATATAAATTGATTTTTTTTCTTCAGAAAGTAGTATTAATACCAGTATGGAAAGTGTTTTCTTGAATAATTTGAGTAGCTATAGACATTGGTCGAAGAATTTGGTTTGGGAGCAGATTTTCCTTTATCAAGTGGATAGAAGTTTCTTCATAAATTTTGTCTTACACAAGAAAAGACAACCATTACTTCTTTCCTCATCAAGATTAATGTATTAGTGCCTGAAATGTAAGTTTTCTCTCTCAGGTAGGTTTACGTGCCTCACTTTAGTACTGCAGGTGTAGTGGTGGCAGGGTTGGTCTATGTGAATAGAGGCCACAACCTGCTCCATGTCAGATAACAACTAATTTCAGATAACTCAAATAAATGCTCTGCAGGGCACAGCTGGTCCCCTCTGCCAAAATGGTGGCACCTCAGAGGACATGTATTTAAGAAATAGCGAAATGCTGCACAACACTGTGAAGAGTGAGGAAAAACATGTGAGAAGCAGCTCTGCAGACACCAAGGTGAAAGAAGAAGGAGGAGGTGCTTCAGGCACCAGAGAATAGATTCCTCTGTAGTCATGGTGGGCCAGGTTGTTCCTCTGGAACCCTTGGAGGACCACAGGGGAATATTAATACTGCAGCTTGTGGAAAAGCCCAGCCAGAGCAGGTGGATGCACTCTAGGGGAAACTGCAGCCTGTAGAGAGGATCCCAGACAGGGGCAGATTTTCTGGCAAGAACTGCAGCCGTAGGGGAACCCACACTGCATCACTCTGTTCCTGGTGACCATATCCAAGGGACACAACCCATGCTAGAGCAATTCTTGCAGAGCTGCAGCCTGTGGGAAGGACTTCTGTCAGAAAAGTTCTTGTAGGACTGTATCTGATGGGAGGGCCCCCACACCGGAGCAGAGGAACAGTGTGATGAGGAAAGAGAGGCAGAGGCAAAGTGTAGTGAAAAACCCCCATTCCTCATCCTCCTACACTACTCAGATTAGGGAAAAAAGGATAGAGCACTTGAGAATGAAGCAGTGAGGTTGAACCTGGGAAGAAGAGGGAGGAAGTTGTTCTAGCTTTTGTCTTTGCTCCTCACTTGATTTTTAACTGGAAATAGGGTTTTTGTCCTCAAGTTTGGTCTGTTTCACCTGTGATGGTAGTTGTGAGTGATCTTACTATTTTAATCAATGAGCATTGTCATCTTATTTCGTCCACATCCTGTTGTAGATTTCAACTTATCACACCCTCAAAAAATGCAAAGAGAGGTGGTATCTTTCTGTATTCTGCCCCAAAGAGTAATGAAATGTTTTAGTTGAATGATGCAGTTCAGAGGGGTTCCTGGATATATCTGCATTATCTGTTGAGTACCACTTGAAATGTCTTTGTTTTTAGAACAGACTTGCCTTTGCTCTTGTAGACTTCCAGGTGTTTAGAAGGGGGACATGTTGGCCACAAACTACTGTTGAAGGTCAAGGTAGACTTTGCCAGAAAGTTATAGACCCAAATCATTACAGTATTTAGGGCAGAGATGTGCCTCTCTTTTTTTTCAAAGGAACATTAATTCCACTAACTGTAATACCGTGGCAATACCTTACAGGCATGATTGGATTCTGTGGTTGTAAGCAATCCTCTAAATGCGCATTGACAGCACTGATGAATATTTATAAGAAAGGATAGATAAAAATAATAGTATGGTAGACTCTACAATCTGATATTATGCTTTTCTCCTGAATGTATGTTCAGTGCTGTTTTCCCCCCTACATTTGATTTCTGAATTTAAAAAAAAAAAGTAAAAAAAAATTGCAACTGAGTGTGGTTTCCCTTCCTTGCTTTTTTTCCATGCTTAGTTGAGAGCTGAGGTAAGAGGAAAATCCTACCTAAACATGTTTGCTTCTTCCCAGACCAGAACTCCTAAAAAAAAAAAAAGATAAATTAGCTATGTAAATACAATTGCTAGGGCTGCACACTTAAGTATAAAGCTTAATGACTTAAGACAATTGTGAAAGAGGCCTGGCTCTGTGTGAAAACATTTACAGCTCGATCTTCATATGGTAGAAATCAACAGTGTTGTGTTGGGTGCAGTGAAGCAATGCCAGTGTTCACCAGCTGAAGCTCAAGTTCTTTATATTTACCTAAAGATGTACTTTAACATAGTTCCTTTGTCATGCTCACTGGCATGCATACTCATGCCTAATGTGGGCACTGCTGCATAAAGGATGTGTTGTGCCATCCAGTGAAATGTTTAAATGAACCACCTGCAACCCATCACTAGTTAGCAATGCAGGTGGAAGTGCAGAATCCCACAAGGAAGGTTGCCCAGCTATTCCATCACCCAGCAAAACTTGTTCTGCTGTGCAGGTTTCTGTGGTACCATTGCTGAGCTATGACTTACACACTTACTGCACAAAGACTGCTTCCAATACTTCAAAATCTCAAATTGTTTGAGGGTACTTGGAGTTGATGAGGAATGCAATATATACCTAAATTCTGTTCAGTTTGTGAAACTATGAGTTATACTTGACAGTCTGGAACAAAATAATAATTTAGCTCTGGGGAAAGAACAGAAGCAATGATCATTCGTCCAGGATAAGAATTAATAGGGTCGGTATTGATCAGCCACAGCTCTTTACATAGAGCTCTGCTCAGAGTCAAATGTAACATTTCTTCACATCTGCCTTTGATTTTTCTCTCAAGAATTTCATCTAAAGATGTGCCAGTTGCAGGATGCTAGTTATCTAATTCTATCCATCACTAACAGAAAAAAAGATGAGAAAAAATAAAAGAGCAGTCAAAAATCAGCTAGATAAATAAAACTACTAAGGGCGAAGAGAAAACATCTGTTCACAGGTAAAAGACAGCAGAAAGGGAATGTCTGGTACTCTCCACTCATAAAGATATACATACTCTTTCCTTGGCACCCTATATAAGAAGAAAAAAATTGAAGTACAGATTCCAAATCCATCCATGTATCGTTAGTGTCACAGGAAACATTCCATAATCACATCAGTGTTACTGAGCAAGGATTTACTTATTTTTTTACTTTATTTTATTTTATGAATAAGGAGAACTAGTTGTTACAAGGTGCTCCTGTTGTCCTGGAAATTGCTTGTGCAGCATTGGAATTAATAGCCATTTAAAAATGTATTCCCATTTCCCAGAAGTCAAATTGAGTTTTGATGATGTTTCACTGGAGGCAGAACCAGCTCCTGAATAAACCATAAGGGAAAGGAATAAAATAAGTGGGACGTATAGGGTTACACTGTCACTCTGACTAACCAAATATTTTGTTTTAAATAAAGGGAAATTAAAAGGACTCATGGAAGGCAAAAAAGCAAGGGTCTTTTATGGTGAATTATTAAAAAATCTTCTCCCAGTATCTAGCAACTAGAAAGGCTGAAATTCCTTATTTGAGCCAGAATTAATTTCATGGACATATTTAAAAGTGGAAACAAAGACAGACTAGACTATGCTGTTATTCATCTTTAATTTCAACAGAAGGCTCAAGCAACTGAAAAAAATGGCCTCATTTCACATTCTCTGAAAGTTTTCTAGAAGAAGCTCTGCTTTTTAGAATGGTTTTATCTGGAGTTATCTGCAGACCAAGACAGGGATAGAAGGGCTGATGCTTTATCTGGATAACATGCCATTTGTAAAGTTCCTTTAGAGGAAAACTACACAGCAGATTTATTGTTTTATTAGCACTATATTCAATTGTATGGGAAGATAAGGAAAAACAGGCTGAGCTCAGCTCAAGCTGAATAATTTAGATATAAAATATGTGTGTAAAGAATAAAAAATATGTTGTTCATCCTTTTACTTTGCTGGGAATCAAGACTGGTTCTCAAGACTGGATCTCAAGAAAAAAATTAAGGGGTTGTCACACTAGTTTCAAGGGACTAACACAACAACTGTGGCTCAGCATTGTATGTTGTGCTGAGAAATGGACCAACTGCATCTCACCCCGAGCCTAGACATACTGCCAAGGAAAATCCTGCCTGCTGCAGAGCTCGGGGAATCACACTGCTGCTAGAGATGTAAGTTTTTAAGCCAGAATTCACTAGCAGTTGAACAAAACCCCATGCGTATTCTTGAGAATCTCTCTTTGGACATTCAATGTGAACAACGCTGTCAGCCAGCAGAGATTTTTCAATAAATATAAGTTTCTGAACAACCTCACAAAAGTAACTGGCTACAGTAAGTGATGTCAGCAACACTATAAAGATAAGTCCAAAATACACTAACTACTACCAGAAGTTCAGTTAAGAGGAAGTCACAAAATAACTAAGAAAATACATAACATCTCTTTCATTATTGTTGATAAAAAGAAAAAAGTGTTATTGTCATAATCATAAGAGTGCTGGTACAGAAATATGACATTTTTTAAGAAATGCTGGCAAATTTATGTTAACATGTCTTGAAAAATAAAACAAGTTGATTCTACTTACCTGCTTTTATCCAGGATTGTACTACTTGAAAGACATTTTTAAGTTTGAGTTAGAAACTAAGGGAGAATGATCCAAAACATCAAGGCATGTTAATACTAATTAATTCCATTCAATTTCAGATGTTTAGCTGAGACTAGAGTTCAGTCTCTGGACTTCCTTTAAAACAAAACATGTCAGACAATTCTGTAAGATATTTATTCATGGGAATATAAGTAACATTAATATATTGGAGCCTTCCTGACTTCTTGTAAACATGAATTTGAGTTGCTCAAAGTGGTAGGAGCTGAGTGTTGGCTTTAAAGGTCTAAGCAGTGCTTTCATGTTAGACTTCAGGTACTGGAAGAGGTAGATGGATGCTCTAAAGGGTCTGAGCACTAGGTGTTATTTAAAACTATGTGAAATGCAGTCGCCATGCCCAAACATGCAGGAAAACTGCACACTGCTGGTGAGTTTGAGGGAGAGAATGTTGGCACAGGAATTGCTCTTTTAGAAATCTTCAAGTTATCAGAATTAAAAAAAAAATTCTAGGCAGAAAATATTGTTTCCTTTCCCTCTCCCTCTTCTTCTGAGAAAGAGAGTGATTGCAATATCTTTAGCTCTAAGAGCTTATTTCTGATTGAGAATTTTCTTAGTTGAATTCCAAATGTCTTGTGAAATGCACCCAGGACTACTAATAACAGTCACCAAGGATACACAGAGATTTAATGCAGTGTTTGCAGAGCTGGGAGTAATGGCTGTCAGACTGAGCTAGTGGAGTTACAGTACTTCATTAGCTCCTGTGGAACAGCAGCGATTTTAGAGCAGAAGATATCTAAACTGTAAACACTTCCCAAATCTTTCTACTCTGCCATCCTTTTAAAATTTATTTTCAGGTACAGTGAGAATTCTTAAAGAGACAAGGTAAAATATACAATATGTACAATTAAATGTATGTTTATTATTTGTCAAAAGAAAACATGCATAGAAGCACAGGGTTGCTAAGGTTGGAAAAGACCTTTAGATCATTGACTCCAGCCATTAACCTAGCACTGTCAGGTTCACTGCTAAACCATGTGCCTAAACACCACATCTGTATGTTTAATCATCTGGAAATCCTTTTGAAAGAATGTATCTGGATATATGAGTGAATCTGATTGTTTCTGTATTTTATCAGTGCTTAGCACTTATTGTAGCACTAAGGAAGATCAGTTGAATTCTTTGCACAGCAGTAGTAAGAAAAAGGAATAAATGGAAAAGACTACAATTTTGTGAGGTACTGGGGTTTTCCTTTACACATTTCTTTCACTTTGCTTGCAAAATCAGTTTTTGAGACATTTGTTAGTTTGTGCTGTATTATTCATTTGATGAACCCTGTGTGGCTATAGAGGGTAATTTGTTGGAATACACTAGTTCAGCACTGTGTTACTCAGATGTTCTTTGTGAGAGAACAGTTATTGATCACCTGGGCCTTTACAGGTAGTAAGTAGAAAAATATATAGCAGGTTGTTTCACATAACTTTTGATTTTTATTTGTAGTATATTACTTTTCAAAGGAGACAGAAAATACAGAAGCAAATTAAAAATACCAGTACTGATAATCACAAGGTTGGGACTGTCTCTTTTTACCTCCCATGCTAACAGCACAAAAAAGAAAAAAGTGTTTGTTTTTTGTGTCTGGTTAAGTGAAGGATCTGGACTAGGGGCTCATGACAAGTGTGATTTAAACTGCCCCAGCTTGTCTGTGAACCACTATTCTGGGCACAGGCAGAAGTGATCTTAACATAGTATCATAGAAGGATAGAATGGTTTGGGTTGAAAGGGACATTAAAGATCATCTAGTTCCAACCCCTCTGCCATTGGCAGACACATCTTCCCCTAGACCAGGTTACTGAGAACTACATCCATCCTGGCCTTGAACACTTCCAGGGATGGGGCATTCACAGCTTCCATGGGCAACTATCTGTTCTTGTGCCTCACCACCCTCACAGAAAAGAACTTCCTCCTAATATCTAAACTAAACCTACTCTCTTTCAATTTGAAGCCATTCCCTTTTGTCCTTTCACTACTTGCACTTATAAAAAGTCTCTCTCCATCTTTCTTGTAGGGTCCCTTCAGGTACTGGAAGGTCACAGTTAGGTCACACAGAAGCCTTCTTTTCTCCAGGCTGAATAATCTCAAATCTCTGAGCCTCTTCTCATAGGAGAGGTGCTCCATCCCTATGATCATCTTGATAGCTCTCCTCTGGACTCTGTCCAACAAGTTTTTCTTGTGTTGAGGACTCACAGAGCTGGATGCAGCAACTCCAGGTGGGATCTCACCAGAGCAGAGGGGCAGAATCCCCTCCCTTGCCTTGATGCCCACACTGCTTTTGCTGCAGCCCAAGGCACAACTGGCATTCTGGTCTGTGAGTGCACATGGTGGGGTCATGTGCAGCCTCTTATCCAGCAGCACTCCCACGTCCTTCTTGGCAGGGCTGCTCTCAATCTGTTCATCCCCCAGCCTGTATTGGTACCAGGGGTTTCTCTGATCCAGATGTAGCACCTTGCGCTTGGTCTTGTTAAACCTCATGAGATTCCCATGGGTCCACTGTACGAGTCCAGATCCCTCTGGATGGCATCCTGTCTTTCAGGTGTGTCAACAACACCACACTTGTGGTATCATCTACAAATTTGCTGAGGGTGCACACTAGGGGTGGCTGGAGAATCAGAGTTTGCTAGGATCAAACTGGAGAAAAAGAGAGAAAAATAGAATAGAGTTTCAGAGTTTCAATACAGGGTTTCCTGCATAAGAAAGATTTATGGGAAACAGCTTGTTTGCCTTCTTCACTGGTCCCAATCTAAGTATCCCTAGCCACATATGAGGATACAGCAATGGATGGTGTATTTTCTGTAGTGGAAAAGAAAAGATAGGAATAATTATTGTGTTGTATCATTTCACTTTCTTCACTAATTAGTGTTGGGCAAAACTCAAAAAGTTTGGTTAGGTGCTTGCATTGAGATCATTCACCCATTCCCTAAACCCTGACTAAGTCCTTAGCATTCCCTCACCTATTCTGCTTTTCAGTGCTTGATCTCGCCAAAAAACACTAAAACTAGGGAGTATATCACTTCTGCATTAACTTTCACAGTGATGCAGCTTCTAAAGCACAGAATATATGGGACTGAGCTCAAAGAAAGCATTTGTGTTTGTGTGAGTTCAGGATAACTAGTCATGGGCTTATGCACAAATATTCTCAGTACCCTGTTGTTCTTCCTGTCACTGGCTGCTAGCATCACTGTACTTTACTGTACGGTAAAACTAGGAATCACAGAGATTAAAAACTATTGCTTTCAAGTCTTGATATCCCACTCATTTCCTGTCAGCCTGCTGATGTAACTGATCCAGAAGGTGTTTTTCATTAAGAACTACAGTAAGAAAATCTCTTAACACTGGATTTGAATTTTCATGGTAAACATTAGACTGGGTAACCTCCATTGCATGCCACCTATCAGGGAAAGTACACTGTGGCTGTGTTTTAGCAGATGTCTAGTGACAAATATCACTCATTTCTGTGGCAATCTTCTTGTGTTAGCTTCTTGAGACCACAGAAGAGATTAGGATTTAGAACAAAACACTTTTTCAATCTACTTTGTAGACAGACTTCCACAAAGGTCCTTACAGACCTTCTTTTATTCAGCTGTCAGTTGCTCCTAAGTAATTTTAAAAAGTAATGATGAGGATTTGTGTCTCCCCTCCCCTTCTTACAGTGACTTTAAGCAAAGCTCAAAAAGCCTTGATTTGAATAAACAGATCAGGTTTTAAATGCATAGCAAGAACAGACATTTTAATTGTGATCTTGAAGAAGTTATTTGTACAAAGATTATAAAGATTGTTAAAGAAACCTCTACCAATGGCTTCTAGATTTCAATCTAGGTCTCCATTTCTGCTGATGTTAATTGAAAAGAGATTTCAGGACTTTACTCCTATCTTTTCATTAGGCGATACTAAATTTGGCATTCCTAGCTTAAGGGCCTTTCTCCATTATTTATAGGTCTGGTAGTCTTGCAGAGACTGGATGGATGGACTTCCATAAGCATAACTCTTTCTTTCCCAGAATTAGAACGCCTAAATGGTCATGTTTTACAGTTTGACGTGTAAAGCCAGTCTGGTTTCATGTGACTGGTAAAAACCGTTTTATAGTATGAAGCTGTGGAAAATTGGATTCCTCCTATTTTCAAAGATTTTTAGCTGCTTTCTTAACCAGTGCAAATTGTCACACTTCTTTAATTTTTGTGCATTTTTTCTTCCCTTTTGAACTCATCACCTACCATTTCTGAAGTATAGTTATGACAATAAGAAATTTATTGATTAAATATTTATTTCTTATTTTATAGGACACACTTGATTTTGCATTGTCTCTTTCATTTAGCAAAGAAAATCTTACATCTCTTTACAATGCATTATGAATAATTAAAATTTTACTAGTGGCTTTATTTTTTATGAACGAAAACCCCAAATACTGGTAGTGCTCATATAACATCACAATTTTATTTCCCTTTTTTTTTTCTCCAGTAATCCTCTTTAGGGGCTTAAAGGAAAAAGATAATATCAAGGTCTTTGGTGGCTCTAGGACATTGATTGCCAAACCAAACCATTCTTCCAAATATCAGTAAACTAGGAGCAGCACACTGCTCTGAGCTATTTTTTTAGCCAAAAGGATTAGATTTGTCTCTTAGATGGGTCTGACATCTAATATAGATTTCCAATGGGTTGAGTTTTGCCAGTCATAGTTGTGACTTTGTGAGAAGACTTGCAGCTTTCTGAGGGTGGAGTATGTCCCCTGCTGGGGAATTGAAGCATGCACCTCAAGCCCTGGAACAGCAAATCTTCCCTATTACTTGATTTTATGAAATCTTGAGCTGAGCTGTGGGCACATATCCATGTGGTCAAATCTTCTGGGAAAATTTCTGTTCCCGCTACATAGCACAGTGGCTTCTGGAGTCAGGTAATGAGTTAGCTATGGTTATTTAGTGCTTATAAAGAAGTAGGAGGAAAAAAGGTTAAAAAAAAAAAAAAGAAAAGAAAAGGAAAAAAGCATTACATCCTAGATAGTTATGTGATTTTAGCCTTTGTTCTGGGGACATACTAGGAAGAGATACTGTCTCAGGCACTTGCACCACATTCTGTATGCAGAAGCACAGAAGGACTCTAAAACAATAAAGGGAAAGTAGCAAGCTGCACTTATTAATGAAATTAAGTTTTTATTTATTTTCATAAAAATACCAGCATTATTTATATAAACAATAGAAACTGCATCTGTTAGTTAGCTTTGTGTGAGTTTTTCCATATCACTGAGGTTTAGGGAATATCACTTAGGAAGAAAAACAATTTTTAGGTTATCATGTGAGTGACAAAGACATTAATCTGACAAGATATGCTCAGGAGACCCACGACGCAATTGTAGAATTCTTTTTGGCTCTCACCCATAGCTTCATGGAGCTCAATGTAATTAACACACTTCAAGGGATTTAAGTAACATTTGTTTCTTCTCCATCAGAATGCAAATTTGAGAATGATATGGATCTGTACAGGAGACAGAAACAACTGTTCCCTAGGTAATAACTTGTGTACTGTTCCCCACTGAAAAAAAAATGGAAAAAGCAACAGGAAAAAAATAAAAAACTTGACAGATGAGCATTACTCAGGCTTTATTAGGCAGTTAACATGTTTTATAACTGCTACAAATGTAGAAACCCGATATGTCGTAAAAATTAATGAAAATTAAATGATTTATTGTCAGCTTGCAAATTTTAGGCTTCATTTTCTTAAAAGACATATGAAATAATGAAATCTGCAGACTCTGTGCGTGTGTGTAGGAATGGGTGTGCAGTCAGCTAAAAAAAAAATCTGTATGTTAGAAGCCTCTGTTAATTCTTAACCAAAATGAAAGCATTATAAAAAAAGAGAGGGAATAATTATAAGTGCATAGGAGTGTTCATATGTTTAGAGTACAGAAATACATCCAAATCAATAATCTTTTTTCTTCAGTAATAAGTCAGTGTACAATCAAAGAACAGATTAGAAGATTGGTTACTTCACTGTCCTACATTCTGCCTCAGAAGACAAAAGAATAGCCTAAGTCTATAACATGTAAGGACAGATTGGATAGTCTTCATTACTTATGTTTTTGATCTGAAAATGGAAAAAAAATCATACAGCTTTTTAGTAAAGACAGTGCCAATTATGCAGATAATTAATTATCCACTGCTACATTTCTCTAGAAATAAACATCTGAGACAAGAAAGAGTATCAATCTTTTAGACTTCTTTTACTTAATCATATTCGAGTACAAAATGAATAAATGCACAAACGGATAATGCTTGAAGAACGTCTAAGTTGAATAAATGAAGTGGGGCATACAGTACACATTAGTTTATTAATGCTTCAGGTTTTCCTTGATGTTCTTCAGGCGCATTATGAGCTGACTTAAGGATGATCAGATTTATCCTCATCTGCTCTTATTTTTTCCCCTACAGATGAAATAATAAATAAAGAAAGAAAAACCTGTACAGTGATGCTTTCCTTAATGCATTTGACATTGGCAGGACACTAATCTGAGAAAACTCTTAAGCTGTCAACATCACAGAATGGGGGATAGAACTAATTTATCACATATCACATTTTATCCAACCAGACCCCAAATGTTTTTGTTTTTCTTTTAGGATGAATTTAAGGTATTATTGCTCTTTTATGTTTGTAGTTTGAAACAAATTATAAGAAAAACTGAATTACTAAGCTGGTTAAAACTGCATGTGAAATCAAATCGAAGTCCTGTTTTTATACATGTTGAAACAATAACAAAAGGAAAAGGTTGTAGATCTCAGATTGCCATTGATGTTTCTGATTTTCAAGTTTTACCAAATATTTGTGTTTACATAGAACTTGATATATATCCTAGAAAGAATAAGAAACTAACTTTAAATGTTTTAAGAAAGATTTCTTGTTCACAGGCAGATGGAGGTACTCAGATGAGCAGTGAAGCGTCACCACTGATGTGAGCACAGACATAAACAGGAGAGACAGACTAAAAGAGACTGAAAATATGGGTATATCCCAATGGGAGAGCTGTGACACATGTACTGTAAACAAAAATACTCTGTTCTTGGTCCAGCCTGATTTTCATGCAATCGACTTAAAGGGAGCATTTTCTAGTGTCTCTTAACTGATGCTGTATTTATGACTGGGAAGGTTTTTTTCTCACAGCCTTTTCCTGGGCCTTGTGATTGCCTGTCTATAATGTTTTCCCTGCTCTGCCCTGAATCTTATCTAAAAGTGAAATTATAGTAATTTGTTCATCACACATGCAGGTCAGCTTGTACAGCTAGATTCATGCAGCATGTACCTAGGGCAATACTAAATGCCTCATCTCAGTAGGTTTTCAGGCCAAATGTTGTTTTGTGCATCTATTTTTTGTATTAGTGGTCTGTTATACTGTGTGAAATCACCTATTCCTAGGCATTCAGCATAGGTAATTCTGAGAAATGTAATTTAATTGAGACACTTATAAGATGATATCTAGGATTTAAAACCTAGCCCTATCTTTACAACCTTCTGAAACCTACTCCTGGAGCTCTGAGTGGCTCAATTTTCATTTGCAAATTTATGTGGCTTTCTGACACCTGCTGCTCAATAACTCGTGCCATAAGCAATTCATTCTTAATTTATGTAACTAAACCAGTGGTTTCTAGATCCTTAGTCTAATGTTCTGTTTTGTCAAAACAACACTGTGCTATCTTTTTTGAAGAGCCTAAGAAATGGCAATAATCATGTTAATATGAAAAAAACTGTTGTGCATCTAGGTATTCTCGTAGTTGAAGGAATGAACTCTGCATGAAATATACAATTCGAGTGTTTTAAAATTTATTATGTGGTTAAAAATAAATAATGTCTTAAATTATTTTCTTTATAAGAGATCTGTTCTAAGTACAGTTTGACACTTTACTCAAATAGAATACATATTTTTCAGCAGTTCTTATTCTGCAGCAACTGTATTTCTTTGGTAGACAACTAATGTTATTCTTCCTAAAATGCACATACTTTAAATATCTGTGTCTTCTTGCTCTCAAATTAAAATTACTAATTTTAAAAGTTATGAATAAGAAGTTTTATCAAAACAAAATTCAGATCCCCTAGGAATACGAACACATTTTACTTACCTGTACTAGAAAAAGTTAAGGCAAGATACATAGCCTTACTCTATGGTTTAAGTTAATATCAGTGGTTGTTGTAGAAAGGGAGAACCAAATTCCAGCATCAGCAATCCTTAGTCCTGCGCCATTAGTCATTGTGTAAGCTCTAACAAAATTTCTTAGATGCACAAATATGATGACAGGCATGAATTTGTTGATTTCAACTCCTTTGTTTGGACCAGAAGTGATGTTTACGCTATAATGGACTTGAATTACACAAAATTCCAAGGTCAGTATTAGCACCTCCAAATGTGGCCAGAAATTAATAGGAAATTATTAATGGTACTGAAACTGGGCTTTTTTTTGTTGTTGTTTTTGGTGTTTTTTGGGGTTTTTGTTTGTTTGTTTTGTTTTTGTTTTTTGTTTTTGTTTTTGTATTGTCTATTATCCTCACAAGACAGAGTGTGGTTAAATCATGTATCTACTGAACCCTCTGAGGCCTGTCTTCATGCCAGTCCTAAAAATCACTAGGGGGAATACTACATGTTGTGCACTTTGCACAGTAGGATTTTTAGCTGTATTCTGGCCTCTTACAGCTATGTTACAGTGCTAGTGATTGAGTCTGATGTCATCTAGCTGGACTTGAGCAAAATAGTTTACAGTGTCCTGCACAACATCCTTCTCTGTAAACTTGAGAGACATGGATTTGATGGGTGGACACTCAGTGGATAATAAATTGGCTGAATAGCTGCACTCAGTTGCAGTCAATGGCTCAACGTACAAGTGAATACCAGCAATGTGTAGAATTCAACAGGGATCAGTATTGGGACTGGAGCTGTTTAACATCTTTGTAAGTGACACGGACAGTGGGATCGAGTGTACCCTCAGCACGTTTGCCTTGGCATTAAGCGGTGTGGTGCTGTTGACACACTGGGGAGAAGGGATGGCATCCAGAAGGTCCTTGACAAGCTTGAGAGGTGGGTCTGTGTGAAGCTTATGAAGTTCAACAAGGCCACATGAAGTTCAACAAGACCTGAACCTGAGTAGGGACAATTGTAAGCACAACTAGAGGCTTGGCAGAGAATGGACTAAAAGAGATGCCTTGCAGAGAAGAACGTGGGGGTTTTGGACATGAGTCAGCAATGTGTATTTGTAGCCCAGAAAGCCAATTGTGTCCTGGGCTGCATCAAATGCAGCATGATGAGAAGGTCAAGGGAGGTGATTCTTACCCTCTTCTCTTGTGTGACCCCCACCTGGATGGAGTACTGCATCCAGCTTGGGGCCTCCAGCATAAGAAGGACATGGATCTGTTGGAGCAAGTCCAGAAGAGGACACTGGGATGGAGCACCTCTCCTATGAAGACAAGCTGAGAGAATTAAAATTGTTCAGTCTGGGGATGAGAAGACTCCAGAGCGATATTATAACACCTTCCAGTACATAAAGGGGCACTGGATAGGGACCATTTGACTAGGATGTGTAGTGATAGAATGAGGGGGAATGTCTTTAAATTGAAAGATGACAGGTTTAGAAATTCTTTACTGTGAGGGTAATGAGACTCTGGCATAAGTTGCTCAGAGAAGGTGTGGGTGCCCCATCCCCAAAATGTTCAAGGCCAGACTAGATGGGGTTTTGAGCAACCTTGTCTAGTGGAAAGTGTCCTTGCCTGTGGCAGGGGGGTTGGAACTTTGTAACATCCTTTCCAACCCAAATGGTTCTATGAGTCTGTGATTCAGGACTGCCCTAAACCTAAGGGATTTTGAATCTGATAGACATTTTAATACCCCTTGAGGTGTTTTGGAATATTCTTCCTGGTATTTTATGGTCTTCTAAATGTCATGCAAACCCACCAGTTCCACCAAGGTAAATAAAAATGTGACACTCAAATAAGGATAAATCCATTGGACATGACTGATGGCAAATGGCATGGAGTGACAAAGGCAAATCCATTATATGAAGAAACAAGGATTTCTCTGTCACTAAAGAGCAAGCAAGGAGACACAGAGACAGTCCAGTTAAAGCAGCAGCAGCAGCAGCAGCAGCAGCAGCAGCAGCAGCAGCAGCAGCAGCAGCAGCAGCGTTTATTACTATATCCCCTTTATATATGGTAAGAACCCATCAGGTGTTCAACAACCCCCCGAGTTGATAGGCTGGAGCCTCACAACACCCAGTTCCAAAACACTCCATCTGAATCAAAACATCTCAGGACAAACACCAGATGTTCAAGCGTTATCTGCTTGTTTCGCATAGTTTGTATGGGAAAGGAGAATTTCTCAAAGACTCTGTCAGCCCCCTTTCTCCATTCAGGAAAAGCTGATTTCCCATTAACAAAAGCTGCAGATATTGCAGCAAGAAAATCTGAGTAACTCAGAACCTATTCAGCATTTCATTTTTTGCCCCGTTTCAATTGGCACACATGATTCACAAGACAGTTTGTGTACTGTTTAGGTCTGTGGAAAGTTATAATGCCACTTTAAGGGTTTAAGTATTTTCCTTGAATGTACCTCCTGAAAGAATGAAAACACGTCTTCCAACACATGAAAATCAACTGGGAGCCAAGTGAGCCCCAGGCCTGAACTTCCCAGTTCCTTTTTCACGGTTGTCTTATCTCCAGAGACTGAAAGCTGCTTTGTATTTCCAGGAGACCAGCATGAAGTGTTGTAGTCTAAGAATTCACTGGAAGTCTTTTACCCCTCATAAAATTCTCTCAGAAGAAAATCATACCCATCTAAAATGAAGTATTAGCACTCTAATATCCCATAGCCCACGATTGTACCTTGTTTCTGGGGACATTCTTCTCTAGTAACCCGATAATTTTTTTTGTTTAGGCAAGAATGTCTAGGAAATGAGCTGGATCACAGGGTTCAGGTTTTCCTCAATATATTTAACTCCATAAAGGGAATAAAACAAAACAACGAAGAGAAAAAATTCTTCGTCTTATTCAAAAACATGATAAATTTCATTCAATTGGATGTACTGATTTCTGCCTATTTGGCATTATTTATTCTGTTAAGTTTGCATTTACCTTCTAATGCTGCTTGTGTTGCCTACAGCAACTGAAGCTTTAAAATATGTTTCATCAGGCAAGGAAATGAAAGCAAGTCAATGTTTCTAAAATATTTTCTGTTTAATTCTAGTTAAAACCTGATTTTTTTTTTCTAGATCACTGGCCTTGGAAGTAGTGGTAATTGGGTTGTTGCTAAGTAGTATTTGTAGGCATCAACAGTGAGCTCACTTATCCCCAGTTATTCTATACCCGCAGGGCAGAAGATTGGTTTATCTGAGTTGTGTGTGGTTTCATAATGACTGTTGAATAATTTCTTAGATTCTTCATGTTCAAATTATACTCTGAAACACACAAGAAATCATTTTATATATATATATATATATATGTGTGTGTTTAATATATATTTAGGTATTTACATTTAAGCTTGTATTTGTGTTTATATTTATATTATTTGCATTTACATTAACAATTCAATTATATTAACTTTTAGATCTGTATTTTATATATTTACCTACTGTCTGAAGTCAAAATCTAAATATTTGCTGTAGAAATGTTTATGCCTCAAATAAGAAACATTGGTCAGGTCTGTATGTAGCTTAAATCAAGATAACACACCAGAGAATGATACTGATTTACACTTCCTGAGCAGCTGGTCCCATATAAAGAAATAATGATTTTTTTTAGCATTCTGGTGTCACAGGAATAGCATAATGAAGAAGATTGCCTCTTCTGGTTTGGGTCAGAGATTCAAACCCATTCCTAGCTTCCTTTCTTTAAGACAGACATTAGTGTTGGATACTTAAGGTAATAATAAAAAGTTTAAAATTGTATTTAAAAAGAACAAATATAGAGAAATATAACTTTGTGTGGTTTAGAAGAATTTCTAAACTAGAATTTGTATCTCATCAGTGTTTAATAAGCCTTGACAGGTTTCTACTTATTTGTCTAACTCATTTTTTAACTCAACTTTAGATGTCTAATCTATCCTGTGACAGTGAGTTCCAAAATTTAGTCATATGTTAAATGAAAAAATATATTTCTTTACTGTTTTAAGTCTGTTAGCTTTCAATTTCACCTGATGGCTCTGATAATTATTTTGTTTTGTAAAAGCATGTTTTGTTCTGTTCTTCTTTTCAAATAATTCTTGGGGTTTTGTATTTGGTTGGTTGGCTTGGGTTGATTTGTCAGTGAACACTGAACTGACATTTTCATAGGTGTATTCAGAGTAGCTGCAAATATATTGTCTGGGTTAGCAATGCCTGGTTTAGACTTTCACTTTTTAGAGAGTGAGAAATAAGGTTTACCTTTTTCCTAAGTGCACAGCTTTGTATGTATTGCCTCTTCCTTTTTGTCACCCACTTACTTGTGCAAGTAACTTTTGCAACCTTTCACAAATAGAGTCACTTTCACTGTTAAAAACAGTCATTTTCACCTGGCTTTTTCATGCCCTTTATATATTTATTAATCCCCTGTTTCTTCAGGTATTTATAAATCCAGAGATGTAGGTTCCTTTTTTTATAATCCATGTCTGCTTAGTTTATTTGTCTTTTATAGAGAACCTTGTCAAAAGTGTTTGAAAATCTAGGCACAGTGTACCAACCAGAAAAAGATCACTCTTGCCTGTATACTTATCTATTCTAAAACCTTTAACAAGCCCAGATCTTCTTTACGAAATTTATTTTTATTCCCACCCCTGTTTTATTGTATTGATCTATATGTCTATGAATCCTATTTTACCAATCTGCTTGTAAAGAATCATACACACAACTTTTTAATTTCCTGCATCTTTCCTGTGTCTCCCCTAACAAGTTTGTCAGGATCCTTTAAAAAAAGACATAAAATTTCCTAACCTCTATCCTTCTCATACAGAAGCTGACTTAAGCAATAGTGCAAGATCTATGATCAAATTGCAAGGTCATATTTGAATTATTTAGAATCTCCCGAGTGTATACCATCTTGCCTTGGCAATTTGTTACTATTCATTTATCTATTTGGTCTAAAATCGGTTCTATTGGCACTTTAATTTGAGATAGTTCCTTCAGTAAATCTTTTGCAAAGAAAACAGACACTGTGGAAACCTTTCTAAACTCCTCAGAGGTGAATATCAATGTGAAGAACACATTTAATTTTTCTACCATGGTTTTATCTCCTTTGTGTTCTCCTATTACATCTCCATCACCTATCAGTTCTGCAGACTCTCTGGCAGACATTCTGCTTCTGATGGGTTGGAAAAAAGGCTTATTATTAGTTTTCATGCCCTTCACAAGCTTGTTCTCTAAACAATTTTTTGATCTTAGCTTGATTCTACATTAAGGTTTTCAGAGCTCACAATACTCAGATGTTCCTTACCTAAATATAAATTCTACCTTTTGAAGACTAAGCTTTTATTTAAAGAGTTTATTTCTTTTGCTGCTTACCAATACCATAATGTTGTTTATCACCATGAATTTTACAAAATTTTCATTACACATTTAATACTTTTTATCCTTTTAGAGTCTCCTTTTAAGTTCTCAGGGTTTTTTTCTAGTATCACCCATTTGTAAAGAGGTCCCGTAGTTTATACATGTGTTTATGTAAATATTTAATTTATTTTTTAATTCCTATAGGAAGGAAGAGTTTAAATGTACTTTAGTCAGAATGGCCATTCAGTAGTAAAAATATCAGTATGTTCTTATGCTCTATTAAGAATTATGTAAAAAATAGCTGCTACAAGACACAGTCATGATAGTATCTAAAATTAGGTTTTAGAACGTGTCCCAAAATTTTTTACCAATGTCCATCAAAATAATTGAGTTCATTATTCCTAGTATTTCTGCCATTGTAATCTCTGTCATCTCCCTTGGCATGTTCCAGTCAACATGCCTATACTGTTCCGGTGATTAATAACACAAGCTTCCTACAATATACTTTCTAGTTAGATGTGAAGTGTTCAAATCAGAGGGAGTGTTTCTTGTTGCTACAGTTAATTTGTTTATCTTGCTTGACTTTATCTGCACCCATACCACTGAACAGCCTTGGGCCTCAAGTCAGGACATGCAGAGAAGACTGATTACACAGCTTGAAGTTAGTCCTCTTTAGAGAAAAATGAGTATATTTACAACTTGATCAAGGTCTCTTCTGATCCCTCTGTTCTGGTCTTAAAATGAAATTTTTATTTTTGTGTGTGATTTTTCAGCTCTAAGTACCTGAGCTGGGCAGTGTGATGGCTCTGCTATAATACATCAGACAGGGGGCTGGAAGACAACACATTGTGGGTAGACTTTTCACTTGAAAAAAAAGGACAGCCTATATCTGACATATCATTCCTATCTAATTTGTAACCTGATACTGTGGTAGCTTGCATAGTATTTTCACATCCATCGTGGGGTTTTTTTTGCCTCTTAATTCTAAACTTGGGGGGGAAAAATACATTTGACTAGGACTTGACTGGTTATTTTTAAGTTGTTTAGAGTAAATATTATTTAAGTTAATTTAATTGAGACTTCACCATTTCTTACCTATATTTTCTCTCTTTGTAAGCCCCCCCAAAAAAGACTGGCCCCAGTACTGAGGCCTGGGAAACATCACTTGTGACTGGCTACCAGTGGGATGTAACTTTATTTACCACCACTTTCTGGCTTGGTCACCCAGCCAGTTTTTAATCCAGTGAACAGTGCACTCATCTAAGCCATGAGCATCCAGTTCTCCAAGAGAGTGCTGTGGGAAACGGTATCAAATGCTTTATTAACATACAGATAGACAATCAGAGCCTTTCCCTCATCCACTAAATGGGTCACTTTGACAAAGAAAGAGACAGGGTTAGTCAAACAGGAAACCATGATTTAATTTCGTTTAAAAAGATCCTCTTCTCTTCTGTAGCAGTGTCCCCTTTTTTAAGCTGAAGAAAAAATTTCCGGTTGGGAGGCAAATGTCTCAAAGCAACTTTTTGGGGAGAAATGCTTTTGCTATACAGTATACAGTGAAAGTGGCTATAATGTGGCAACTATTAACACATATATGTTTCTTTTGGGTTTATGATTTTAGAGCAATTATGCAATCAGCATGTATCTCCATATGCTTTTTTTAATAGACATTTCCTTTCTTTTCAGATCTTTCTTCTATAGCTCTAATCAATAGCGGATATTAAATAGTACAGTTATTTATAATAACTATAATAATTAATTAACATAATAGTAGGTTTATGTGAGAGACGAGTCCTTAATGAAATAACATACACACAGAAATAGCAGCCATTCTTATATTAGTTACATTGAGAAAAAGACTTTTGCTTAAATTAATGCAATTAATTCTGCATTGACATACACTAAAGATACAATATTGGAAGCTAAATAACAACTGGCAGAAAAGCCCAGAACTGCTTCACTTACATCTCACTTCTTTATATCTCCTCATTTACTGACTGTGAAACAAAGACATTTCTCTCCTAAGATTGTGAAAGTGTTTCTACATGAGTTATCATTAGAAGATTATACTGTCTTCTTCCTCTTACTAAAACTGTATGATTCAGAACAGAAAGGAAACTTTCTGTACTCTTTTATATAGCTGGTAAAAGATTGTGCAGAAAACCTATTGCTGTAGACCTAAATAACGTAAAATAAGATTAATGACTAAAGCAAATAAAGCTGGGGAAGTAAAATGGAAATGTAGACTTACTGAAATGCACACACTAAATAGTAAAACAATGTCACACAAAATTATATTAGGAGGTGCCCTGCTAGCAACTTTATAACAGTAGTATAAGACAATGTTAAAACAGGAAAAAATTCAGTTTTTCTCCAAAAGTATACTTTTTTTTTTTAATATGAACTAACTTTGGGCCAATTCTTGACTATGATCCGTTCTGACTAATACAAGTTTAGAATTTTAGTATTTGTGTCTGACGGATTTTTCATGTTAATATATCTGCCTGTTCTTGTAGCACATTTCAAATGGCCAGTACTTCAATGAAATTTGATGGAGAGAATCATCAGAAGGAATCTAGTGCAGCTTATAAGTTTATTTCAAAAATAGATTTTGGAATATGTTGATGTCAATATTTATTGTTTATGATAATTATTTGTAATTTATGAGCCCCCAGGACAGCCTATGTAAATATAAAGTCTTTTTCTCATTCAGCTGACAAAAGAACACTGATTCACACAAAGACTATCCCAGCCATGCCAGACAACACCAGTGAAAAGGAAGTAGTAGACACAGCTGACATTAAACACTCATTGCTAATTTAACAGCATTTATGACTAACTAAACAGAAATTTATGTACACATGTATTTATTATCTATGTATATATACTTTCACTCCTTTAATTTCAATTTTTGTTAAGCTTTTTTCTTTTCCAGTACTTTATTTCCTTATTTCTAACACACTACTCCTTTATCCCATTATTCTACCCTTACTGATTCTACCCTTACTGCTTTCTACTCTTTCGTTTTCTTCTTTTTGATTCTTTTTTCATTGCAAGGCCTTCTTCTCTGTAATTTACAGTACACTTAGTCTTCTACTATACCTTTTTTCTAGCTTAGAATGATATTGTCACTTAATCACCTGCACCCAAGTACATATTCTCACTTTTTTTCTCTCTTTCCTCCTTATACGTTAACACTGGCTCTAAAAGAAAATAGAGATAAAAGCACTTTGTGAAAGTTAAATTCTCTCCCCCCTCTTCAACTGATTCGCAAAATTTAAAAAATGATGTATTGTTGCCATGTCTTCCTCACAAGATCTTTGCAAAAATCTACACTGTTTATAAGATGACAATATAAGGCTAAAACATATAACTTAGATGTCTCAGGTAGCTGAAAATGAGTGAGTGCAGCAGCATGCTTGGCAGAAGCTGCTGCTTTTGAGCTTCAGGTTTTGGTGGGAAGAAAGCCCAGGCAAAGCCCTTGGCCTTCTTCTTCTAATATCTGAACTCTCTGCCTGAGCTGTGGTAAAATCCCATATTTCCCTTGTGTTACCTGTGCCCATATCTCAGATGCCATATATGGCTATGTCCTGGAAAGCTCTTCCCCACTGGTCACTTTGAACTATGCCGTTCCCCATTGGGTGTTTCCTGGTCCCATCTCCCTTTAAAAGAGCCCTGCAGGGCTTCTTCCTCGCTCTTTCTTCTGGGTTACTCCAGCCATCTGGATAACTCTGGACCCTCACGAAGCGACCCTGGATTCACAATAAACAGCTGTTATCCTGGAGAAAGGCCCTCTGTGTAGCCTTTTATTCTCATCTACTCTACCACACCATGCCTGGGGAAACTCTCGTCCTAGAGGAGCCAGCAGAAACAGGTTATCTGCGGTAGCTAGGACTCTGTCCTTTGGGAGAGTTATACAACTCATCCCGGCAGGGATCATGCATGCATAAAAGCGCTGTTGCTACCTTGAGAGCATTCCGGGCATTAGCGCTTTTAAGTGACCGTTATCTGACCCTACACATACCAACATTTGTACTGTAGCAGAAATGTCCACAAATCACTTGTTAATTCAGAAATTATGTACTCTTAACATCAGCGAGGCTCTAATTCTCCATTCATCCATCCATCCAGGAGAAGAATGGTATTATTTTCTTAACCCAGACTGGTTGTTTGGACATCTTCTTCTTAGGTGGCAAATAATACTATTTCCTATCAGTATTTGTTCAGGAAAAAAACTTCTGAAATCACTACTGCTCCTTTCAGGGTGGTCTGGTGATTAAAATTCCTATATGTCTGTGTAGCCTTTTGAATATGTATGGAGCTGCCAAAAACATACTACGGCTGGCCTTACACAAACTTAATGTTACTTGTTTTGTGCATCTTTGTACTATATCTATGGGTGAAGTATTTTCCTATTAAACCCTTCCAAACCATGGAGTCTGTGGCATATGTAACGTTGCATGCATGTAGTTGAAGAAGAAAAACCATGTTTCTATACAATTTAACTAAATTTAAATAATTGATGAGCTAGAGAAGAACTAACATGTCATTCTTAAAGTAATGTAATTGAAGCAATCGATAAATTTATATAATTGAAGATTTTTATATTCCATTTTGTCTAGCATTTATTCTAATCTTTCCCTGTTGATTTAGCCTGTTACTTTTTATGTGTGCTTTCTCAGTCAATAAAAATAAAAGTCCCTGTTATCCTAATATCTCTTCATCTATTTCTAGAATATATTTCTATATTATCGTTGGTTTCCCCATTAACCTTTTCCATTTTTTGTATCTTTTTTTTTTTAGTAGAACCCAAAACTGAATGCAGTACTCTGTCTCAAGCTTGCTCAGTATCAAACAGTTAATTATGAAATCACTTTCTTGTTGTACATACAGTACTACTTTGCAATATTCATGGGTTTGTAATGTTATCAGACAGTTAATTCACGTTTAGGTAATCATAGGCCAGGCCTTCCTTTGAGCTGATAATGTTGATCAAATAAATTCTTTTTTCCTATGATTTTTCTTAATTATGTAAAACTATTGAGAATTTACATAACTAAAGATTAAAATTGACCATTCTATTTCTAGCGGCATCACTTACATAAAAAACATATAAAATACAAGTGCATCTGTAATGTGAATTCTGTGAGACTCTGGGAAGAGTCTCGGAAGGATAGGAATGATTGCGAAAGGAAGTTGATCCCAATCTGGCTGCATTCCAGGATCTATTTAATTGCAAGATTCATTGTTTCACAAAAAACAAAACAAAACAAAACAAAACAAAACAAAACAAAACAAAACAAAACAAAAAAACAAAACAAAAAAAAAC
>VZRZ01003208.1:248491-308734 GCA_013398175.1 Climacteris rufus | reverse complement strand
AAAAAAAAAAAAAAAAAAAAAAAAAAAAAAAACCAAAAAAAAAAAAAAAACCCTATGAATTTCAGATTCAAAGCAAAAAATATTCTTGTGTGGGGAAATGAGTGATTCTGGCTGACCTAGCCCAGGCAAAATCATCTTTCCTTCTTATAACATTGCTGACAATTCAAAGAGTGGGCAAAGCTTTTGCAGGAATTTGTCCTGTCTGTTTTCTGTTTTGTTTTTAAAGATTCATGACACTGTTTATATGTATTCAAGGAAATTTAACTTGCTTTTATTTTTATCTTCTGATAGGTTGTTTTGTTTTGTTTTTATTTGTTTTTTTATTAATATGCTTTCTACTTTGTTTTCCAAGTGCATAGTTAAAGTATTAAGCACAATTAGACTCATGACCCAGAGCAGACCTCTGTAGGTCACCCTTGATACTTCTCCCTAACAGACACTGAACCATTAATAATTGCTCTATGGGTTGCTTTTTTTTCTATTTTTTCCTTCCTTTTCTTTCCTCTTTTTTTTTTTTTTCTTCTTCTCTTTAACATTATACTTGTTTAGCAGTTATTGCATTTAATCAACATTTCTCTATTTTCCTTATGAGAATGTCATGTGGAACTGTATCAAATTCTTTATTAAAATTAAGACATAGTATGTCCACAGCATTTCGTTTATTCACTGAGCTTGTTATCCTATCAGTGAAAGAAATTAGTTTAGTTCAGCATGATTTGGTTTTGATGAGTCCATGTTACCTAATACTTACAAGTTATTTTCCTCCAGGTGCTTACAAATTATCTACTTTATTAATTGTTCTAACAATTTATGAGATATTGAGAATTTATTTATCAGTCAGTAAAGTTTCATCAAACAGCATGAAGATAACTGCCTATCTTGAACATATTGTAAATAACGATTTATAGAAAAGTTTTGTTTCCTCATTCTATATAAAGAGGATTTTCTTTATTTTCAAAGTTAGAGATTATTTTAGACTAAAAGGGTATTTTTTACCAATATGTAACAATGTCATAAAATAACATCTGTCACAGAAAAGAGCACTAACTTAAATCTTGTTGTAATACCTTGACTGTACCCCACACCATCAGTATGAGATCTGTCTGCATGTCAGCTACTATGTCATTGCCCTACCCTTTTTGCTGAAGTTTTCTGCGACACCTGAGCTATGACCCACAGAAATTGCTGTCAGCTATCGGAGTATCCATCAGGGAAATCACTGATGTTTAAGGCCTGTAGTAAATATCAACTTCAGCCTCAGATTAATTGTGGCCTATAACACTCTACATCGATTATGAAGGGACCCAGCCTAACCTAGTCAGATGTGAACATTTACTTCTGTTCTCCTTCTGAATTTCTAGTTGCTCCACTCAAAAGCTGAATGAATTTTCACATAGGGGGATTTCTCCTGTGTGACTCAGGCATGAGACAGAGAGTTAGCATTGAAGCTGTGCTTTTCTCCTTCACTAATTCCAGAATATTGGGAACCCAGATGTGTAAGGCATGCACCCCTTGTTGGCAGTTAGATGGAATGCTATGGTTTCTATCAGCAATCAAAAATTCATTATTAAAGGGAATTGGGATTATTTCCTGAATTCCACTGTTATCAACTGCTTGATGAGATCTCTAGGTCCTGATTTAAGTAACATTTAGTTAACACAGTTGCAGAGAGGTAAAATGTTTCTGTTGCAAAGTAAATTAAATTGCATCTGTTCAAACTATCCGTGATTTTGTCTTTGTCTAGATTTCCTTAGTATAATTAGTCAAAGCTGGTTTTAACCATAAGAATAACAAGAAGTATTTTCGTGTTATTGGTAAAGTAGAGTGAGTGACGTTTTCACTCCTCCTAATATTTAACAAAATTTGTCAAAAATCTTGCTCTGTCTTTATCCAAATACTCTCATGTGAAAACTACTGATAAACAGGTACATGTTAAAAGCACAGATTTTCAATCTGTTGGCCTACAGCAGTGTTAGAAAGAAATATGAGAAGAGAAGTATGTGCCCATTAGGAAACCAAGGCATTGATTTAGTGTAGTAAAAACAGCCTCCACATTTTGGAAGCAAGGCCTGACAAGGTCAAGAAAAATCTAGGGTTTAAGGATGAAATATTCTCAGAAAAGCATATTTGTTTCCATTTTTTCAGGCCAAGCCAAGACACTTTTTTTTTTCTCCTTTTCTTTTTCCTTTTTTTTTCTCCTGTCCTAGAACAAGTGGAGAAGAACAATGCAAAGAAACACCTCTGTTAGATTTTTAAGGCACCTAGTCTCAGCTAATATGATTAGGCTGTCATAGTCTTCATACAGTGAGAGAAATATTCTTCATGTGATGATGCCCTTGCTAAGAAATTTTAGTTATTGAGGGTATGCTCTAATGCATGTACAGTACACAGCATTATTTGGAAAAGTGTCTATAATATTTTGTTGAGCAAGTGGGAAGCAAAGATGCATACTTTATGGAAATGCAAACAGTTCTTTTTAGAAAACTCAAAAGACCATATCATTCTCCACATTCTAAGTAACAAATTTTCTGACAAAATGACCTTCTCACTGGTCTGATCACAAAGCCAAGAGAGAATCACAGAATCAGAGAATAAGCTGAGTTGGAAGGAACCCAAATATCAATGAGTCCAACTCCCAACCCTGCACAGGACCGTCCCCAAGAGTTACACCATGTACCCAACAGCATTGTCCAAATGCTTCTAGAACTCTGTCAGGCTTGGTGGTGTGACCACTTCTCTGAGGAGCCAGTTCCAGTTCCCAGCTACCCTCTGGGTGAAGAAGCTTTTTCTAAATCCAACCTAAATCTCCCCTGACACAACTTCAGGCCATTCTCTCGGGTCCTGTCACTGGTCAGCACAGAGAAGAGATCAGTGCCTGCCCCTCCTCTTCCCCTCATGAGAAAGATGTAACTGCAATGAGGTGTCCCCTCAGTCTCCTCCAGACTGAACAAACCAAGTGCCCCGAGCCACTCCTCATATGGCTTCCCCTTAAGGCGCTTCACAATCTTCATAGTCCTCCTTTGGATGCTCTCTAATAGCTTTATATCCTTCTTATATTTTGGTGCCCAAAACTAACACAACACTCAAGGTGAGGCCGCACCAGTGCAGAACAGAGCAGGACAATCCCCTCCCTTGCCCGACTGGCGATGCTGTGCCTGGACATGGATGGCCCTTCTGGATCCCAGAGCACTGCTGACTCATAGTCAACTTGATCAGGACCCCCAGGTCCCTTTCCACAGCACTGCTGTCCAGCATCTCATGCCCCAGTCTGTCCATACATCCAGGGTTGCCTCCTGCCCCAGGTTTACCCTGCATATGAAGGCGCAGAATCTGGCACTTTGCCTTGTTGAACTTTATATGGTTGGTGATTGCCTGGCCCTCTAATTTGTAGAGGTGTCTCTGCCTTTAAAGGAGTCAACAGCTCTCCCAGTTTTGTATCATCTGTGAACTTGCTTAGTATACCTTCCAGTCCTGAGTCCAAACCATTTATGAAGATGTGGAAGAGCACAGGTCTTAAGATGGAGCCCTGCAAAACCTCATTTAACCCAGAGGATTGACCAGCAAACGAAAAACAAAGAAAAAAAAGACAAGTTTTCTGTGTTTTCTCAGGCAAATTAAAATGCATGGTAGCCTTTCCAAGTTAAGCTCACCATGGCAAACTCTGGCCTATGCAGTCCTGTTCTGTCCAGTGCTACAATTTTAATTTTTAAGTGTTGTAAAAAGTTTTGCAATCTTTGGATCTATTGTGTACACACACACACACACACACACACATTTATACACATATAGAAATATAGATACATAGGTATATATACTTACATATGTACTCATGGACACACATGCAGTATGTAAGCATGTCCATTACTCAGCTAGATTTATTTTAAAAAAATCCTGTACATTTTATTTTTGCTATTGCTGTAAAAGAGGTTTAGGAAGGAGACCTATGCTCTTGTGTTAGCAGCCAGTTTCAGCTTGCTCTAAATTTTGCAGCTGTGGATGTAATCCATGAAATTGTCACGTAATTCTGGGGCAACATTGTCCCTGTTTTTGTTGAGAAATGATCTGTGGATTTCTTTTTTATTTGTAATTTTTAGTGTTTAAGGATCATTCAGGATTGTTATATCCTTCAGTATGAAAAGACAGAAAAATAGAAGCATTAAAAAGAAGGGTTTGAATGCAAACATAGCATGAAAATTTTACCTCAATAATTTTCATGCTAAGAGGTGAAAGTAAACCCTTTCCAGGCTTGTCTTCCACCTTGTTTTACCTTCTCCCTTTAGATTTGCTTCTGAGGGCAAAAGAGAGGGAGGAAAAGGTCATGACAGCTCTGTCTACATTCCCAATCTATCTGCTTCTGACATGCATCAAAGACCAGATGAGAATCCAGACACAAAGATGTCTTAAAGTTACCTTAACTTTCCATCAGTTCCTTTACCAGCAAAAGCTCCATCCAAGAGTTGAGCTTGGTTTGGGAAATAACTTTTTCTCTTTTATTTTTATTCCTGTATCCAGCTTGTATTTGTTAGATTTCCTTTCCTTCCACTGAGAAGCATTGATACTGCCAGTTACTAGTCAAGACAAAAAGACTTCAGATCTGTTCCCTAAGAGATATGATTCTTCTCTCTTATACAACACAGCTGGTAACTTCCATTGACACAGAGTATGAAATTCTACCAAGTGAAAATTAAGTTACTGGCAGAGCGCATCTATGACAATCAGTATAGCAACTCTCCAAAGATGGAATGACTGAAACTTTGGCAAGACTGCTTCCTCGAAAAAAAGAAAGAGAAATTGTTATAGTAAGAAACAAAATTAAGGAAGAAGAAATAAATGTGAAAAAATGAAAAAAAAAATTAATCTAATATGCAGGAATTAAGGATGATTTAAATTTTGTCTAGACTCAGCAACATTTCACTCTTTATTAGCTACTTGGGATCTACCATAAGAGTTGTGATCTTTTTTTCGTAGTAGTCTCTTTTTCTGAGCCAATTTACAACTTCTTCTCATGTTGGTAGATGTCTAGATACTTAAAGTCAGCAATGCATAAAATTTGCCTATAGATGTCGATGCATCATAAATCCTTTAATACATACATTTCTCTGTAACTGTTCTTAGGCTATAAAAGAGAAGATATATTAGCATATATCTTAGCAGAGAAAAAATTGCTGGGACTAAGAGTTGTTTGCTTCTGGATACAAAAGAAGCAAAACAGTCTTGTTTTGGCTCTAGAAACATTGCAATACTCTGAAATGGAGAGAAGAGTGAACACATTTTATTCAGACAAAAATTATATTACCTTCTGTGTCTTTTAATGATTGTACAGTAAGCTGTATAAACTTGAATTACTGTTATGTCAGTCTCAAAAAAAGGAAGTTTACTCTGAAAAAATGCAATTAATACAATGGGATCACCTCCTGAAGCCTTTTCAATCATTGCCGAAAACTGGAATATTTTCATCAACCAAAGAATTATGAAACAGCCCACATTGGAAAGGACCTTGCAAGATCATGTGGGCCAAACTTTGAGATGTAAATTATTTCATCTTCAAAGAGATGACTAAAGTAAGTCGGATGTATTACATCTTAAAAAGGCCTCTTGTTCTCCACTGTAGTACTGAATACCAGTATAACTGGTATCTACACCCTCTGAGACCACGGCATTTAATAATACCAAAAAAAGATTTTAATGGCAAAAATTCATATTCTGTTTCTATTACCATAAATATCCATAATTAATGCCTCTTCCGACTTAACTGAAAAGTCAGTTTGTTATATTTCAAGTTTTTAAGTGTTTTTTTAAAAAAAAAACTTTTTTAAGGCAACAGTTAATATCTGTGCTAGAAGTTCTCAAAACAGGAAGTCCCCATGGCAATTTTTAAAGCATTAAAACTTCATTTTCCCTGTGAAAAGTCTACTTGAGTATTTTTAATGTTATAATAAGTTTTCCCAACAGAAAATGAAGCTTTTAAGCCTTATTGAAACATTAATTGGGGCTTTCTACTCTGTGGAGTCCAAAATTTAGATGAAGTAGTTTGATTCTCCATGGCCTCATATGTTAAACCTTACAGTTCCAGTGGAGTACCTTTGCACTTTTCAGGTAGTGCAATTATGTTCCATGTATTCTTTAAGGCCACTTCGCACTGCCAAAAAGAACAAATATGGGGTTTTACATATCTCGGACCCATGATTTTTGCTTATTATTGCTTAAGTCAGTATAAGATATTACAGAAGAAAAATGTACAATTTCATGGGGTCTTTGATTTCTTTGAAAAGCTGCAAAAGATGTGGAGTAGAAAACAATAAGGTCCTAAGACAATAAATTTGAATCCAGCTTCACTTACATCTCTGGTCTCAGCAGAAATGTTCTTCATTTGCATAAGCATAACTGAGAGGAAATTCACATATTTTAATATCAACTAGAAAAGCACCAGATCTGTGAAGATATTGACTAATGCAGATGCACAGACAACCTTCTAATTATGCCAGATTAGCTAAGGAATTGTGCCAGGAAGATGAAAAAGATTATTTCATTAGTCATCCAATTCTCACTGTTGCCCTACACTAGAAATTGGGTAGGAGAAAGACATATTTTCAACTGGAGTGTATCAGTTTTCTACTCACGGTTCATTATCAGTGGTGGTCCTAGGTGTGCTTCTAAGAAAATTAAGATAAATGGCTGGGAAGGCCAGTTCTACATAATCTCTCTACTAATAAAATATATTTCTAAAGTGATTATGTCACCCAAAAATCACAAAATTTTTAAAACTCCTGACATATAATGTTGTCCAGAAAGGCTATGACCAGTGGTACTGCTGTGTGCACATCTACTTTTATGTTGTGTGCTTTCCCCTGAATCCAAGTCCTAATCAGCCACAATGCCTGATATGGACACATCCTCAGGCTCTATTTTGACACTTGCCCACTGTGTCTACTAATAAAGCAAAATTAAGTATAAAAGGAGGGCTATATAGCACATGCTGTGTCCCTAAGAGATGTGCCTCCAGCTGCCGGTGCCCCAAAGGGTCCTCATACTGCAACGCTGGGACTGCAAGGGACATACAGTACTTGCCTTAGGAACTCAGGTGTTCACAGTGGTGCTGTATATCACCAGTAACAAGTGTGATTCAATTCACAAACCTAATACGATGTTGGAAAAAAACTTGAGCTTGTTGGGTACCAATTCCCTATATATTCTGAATTGCTTATGCTACTAGGAGTACTATAAGCAGTTAGGACTTTTTAGGTAGAAGTCAGAAGAGGCAAGCTTGGTGTCTAATTAAATCACTTCTTGTCTGATGCACCATCTAGATTTTGAAACACTGAGTAAAAGACTAATATTGTCTTCAAAATTACATTTATTACATTGAACAACCAGAATGACAAGCTAGCATAATTAAAGGGGAAAAGAAAACCAGAAAGACTGTTGCCTGCCAGTAGGACAAGTGGTGCTTTTTTATTTGAACACATCCCATCTAAGTAATTCATCTTTCTGACCTAAAGATGTGCAGCTCTCTATGAAGACTGAGAAAAGCCAGTAGGGAGTAAGTAACTGATCAGTAAAATGAAATAAATCTCTTTTATAAAGAAGCCTTTGTGTTGCTTTTCATATTAGGAAGCTGTGCAAACTACTTAGATCCTATTTCTCTCAATGATAAACAGAAAAATTCACATTGTTTTTGGAAACCATAACTTTATTACAGCTCCTTTATTTTTTTTAAGACTAGAAGATTTTTTTGTTTGTTTGTTTGTTGTTTGTTTGTTTTTCCCAGTAGGATAAGGCTTTATTATGGAAACTTTTGAAATTAACTTATTTCCATGAGACTGGTGATGAATATACATATCTACATGCCCAATGTCTAACTCTACAAGAATGCATATGATTTTTCACTCCCTTGCATCAAATTGTACGGGTAAGATTTGTTGAAATAAACAGCATTGTGACCACATAATACCGCTACGGTAGAGAATCATAATTTCCTGTGCTTTAGTAGATATAGTATATAGGATACTTACTCTACTAAGCAACTGTACAATGTTGCAATTATGAGTTATGAGCCTTTTCTAGCTAGCTTTGTACGGATTCAAGTGCCAAAGGAGAGTGAAGGGCAAAGCAGAATGAGGACGTGGTCTAGTGAGCCACTGTCCTGTGTTTATCTGTTTCTTGCTGACCTAAAACATAAAATAATTTTTAGCTTGTTTCAGAGATCTGCCTTTTTTGGAATAATGCCATGAAGGAACGTCTAAATCCTCTCCTATTTGTAACTCAAGTCATTTAAAGTATCAGTGCACAGAATTAACATTTCTGATCCAGATCTCAAAGTCTTTCCTCTAACCAACCTTTCTTTTTGTTGGATCTTATCTCAGCTTCTCTCTCACACCTGCTGCCAGATCAATCTCAAATCATGCAATGCCTATAGACTTCTTTTAGTGAAGTTAAAGAGTTAAATGAGTTAAATGAGTTAATTATCTTTTTCAAGACCTGTAAATCCTTTTATTTTTTTTTCTTCAGCTCTGTAATGTATTACCTAAGTAAGACAGCAAACACTGTGATTATATTTTTAAAGATACTTTTTATGATGTTGCATCAGAGCTCTAGCTTTAGATGAGTAACGAAATTACCTCACTGTGATGACCCTTTTCAATCTGTCACAGCCTTTGCCATTTGCCATGGTTATTACTCAGGAAGTCAAATTTCAAATGTCTGTTCAAACTCCTCAGTTCAGGGATCAACTCTATTAATTAATTATGGTGCTTTCTAGAGAAAAAAGTCAGGAATTTTCAAAGCAAAAACTGTGGCAGCATAAGTATTTTGATAGATAATCTGTTGATAGTACTGCTGTGAGATCTCAAATTCCTTATGGGATAGATACATGAATATTCATTAAAGGTGATTTTCTCACAATTCACTTTGACATTTCCTTGCCTGAAAAATAGTCATCTCACCCAAGCTGGATAACTCAGTGTGTCATGGTTTTAGAGACAATTTGTCTTCTCTTATAAATACCCAAGGAATAAAAATGGACTGGCTGGATAAATTGTTTGGACTTGAGGAAGCAAGGCTTTCCCCATCCACCAGTTTCTAGGACAAAGGCAGAAATTATGATATTGCTTTGAAAAATATTATGCTTTATAATAATATTTTTGTTTAAAAAACCCTATTGTTTCGATTGGATATCAAAGTAAGGGACCAGTGTAAATATTATAATGATGCATCCCACGGAGAGATGACAAGCAGTGAAAAGTGAGACCACTTCAATGTACTCTGTATCAGCTGGGTGCAGCCAATATACAGGTATGTATTACTGACTACAGCAAGGCTAGTGGTGGCATTGTCATCACAATCATTACTATAGCCTTAGGTATTTAACAACTTGTATAAAAGTGAGCATATGTTTATGATTGTTTCCCTGTCTACAGGTAAATGATGACCTAGTGTATTTGTTCAGGAAATATAAAAAGAAATGTGTTTGGATACTGAGACCCAGATCTCAAAATAGCGTTATTAAGACAGCTGATTAGTGACTTCACTCTTATGTAGCATGCAATTACAAAAAACAACAAAAACAACCCACACAAAGATTCCCCTTTGCCAAGTAAGATGGGAACTGTAACAGATGGAGTACAATTTGTAGGCACTTCTACATAACCTCTTAGATACATTACCAAAACATGAAGTCTTCAAAATGGGCTACAGAAGTTCTGGTACAGTTTGTGAGAGCTTACGTTGTGTTCTAAGCTCTTTCAATATCCAGCTGCAGAAGAGAGAGGAATAGGGGTACTTTTTGCCTGCATTTAAGAGTTTCAAGAATGCACTGCAGGAAGAGGGAGTGCCAGAGTTCAGCAATGACCAATTGCAGAGAATAAGAAAACAGTAAAATCACTGAAAGGGGAGACAAATGAAGAACATAGTAATAGTGACTTCTTTATTAGAAAAGCTTGACAGAAGTAGTAAGATTTAAAGTGTTGCTGTATCATATACTGTTTGGTGCATTAAAAAGCCACTGTGCAGCAGAAAATCTATGTCATAGACTGTGAAACATCAT
Organism: Climacteris rufus; assembly: GCA_013398175.1. Taxonomy (NCBI): domain Eukaryota; kingdom Metazoa; phylum Chordata; class Aves; order Passeriformes; family Climacteridae; genus Climacteris; species Climacteris rufus. The sequence goes on along the minus strand of VZRZ01003208.1, from coordinate 298,692 downwards.
AGGAAACTGATGGAAGCAGTCCTGAAAGGCAAAGCACCCTCAGTTGATGTTGAAGATGACACCAAGTTGGGCAGGACTGTTGGTCTCTTGGAGGGTGGGAAGGCTCTACAAAGTGATCTGAACAGGCTGGATCAATGGACTGAGGCCAATTCTATGAGCTTCAACAAGACCAAGTGATGGGTCCTGCACTTGGGTCACAACAAGCCCGTGCAGTGCTACAGACTGGGGTAAGAGTGGCTGGAAATATGGTCAGTGGAAAAGGACGTGGTGGTGTTGGTCAACAGCGGTGGTGCATGAGCCAGACTGTGCCGAGGTGGACAAGAAGGCCAGTGTCATCCTGGATTGTATCAGGAACAGTGTGGTCAGCAGGACCAGGGAAGTGATTGTCCCCCTGTACTCGGCACTGGTGAGGTCACACTTTGTGTCCTGTGTCCAATTTTGGGCCACTCACTTCAAGGAGGACACTGAGGTGCTGGGGTGAGTCCAGAAAAGGCAACAGAGCTGGTGAAGGTTCTGGAGCACAAGACCTATGAAGAGCAAGTGGGGGAATTCAGGGTGTTTAGCCTGGAGAAGAGGAGGCTCAGGCTCAGAGCTTATGACTCTCTACATCTACCTGAAAGGCTGCTGTAGCAGGATGGATATCAGTCTCTTCTCCCAAATAACAGGGGCTAGAATAAGAGGATATGGCCTTAAGTTGTACCAGGGAAGATTTAGATTGAATATTAGGTGACATTTCTTCACTGGAAGAGTTGTTAAGTATTGAAACAAGCTGCCCACAAAAATAGTTGAATCACTGTTCCTGGAGGTATTTAAAAGATACGTAGATGTGGCACTTAGAGAAATGGTTTAGTGCTTGACCTGGCAGTGTTAGATTTATGGTTAGACTCAATGGTCTTAAAGGTCCATTCCAACCTAAATGATTCTATGGTTCTATGATGTACTTTTTAAACAAGAAATATATTGACTTGTCATATTTTAAGAAAATTTAGGTGATAACACAGGGCAACGTATCTCTATTCCAGTGGTTTCTAAGACATAATAACTAGTGAAAATTTAGTTTAATTGTCAACCTAAGAATAGACTTTTTTTCCCCGCAAAACTATAGAGGACCCAAAGTGTGACGAAAAAGTCCTATTTAAAAATCACAGTTGCATTTAAAGTAGGGCAGCAATTCTATAGCATAATAGAGCTCTTGTATAGTGTACTTTGTCTGCAAGATCAATTCCTTCAAGAATTCTTGTGTTGTTCCTTCTCCTCCTTGGTTTAGATGCCCTTGTTATCTGTATAATTTATTCAATATTGGATTGTTCTGAGAAACAGATACCTCATGTTACAGTGGCAGCAGATGTACAACCATTGTTTTTCTCTTCAGAATACAGCTAAGTTCTAGAATTTTAAATCAGAAATTTGAGTATCTAATTCTGGTTTACTTCTTCATTTGAATTTTAAAAAAATGAAAACAACAAACCTAACTAAACAAAACAGTACAAGAAACAAATTAAAAAACCACCTGATTTTCAAAGAGATAAAAAATCAGTTCCTTTGTCATCTCTTTTAATGTTTCAGAGCTTAAGTCTCACTCACCTCTTCTTTATCTCTTCCCACTGACATTTCTATGAAGAGATTGAATTCTTACATTCACTGCTTCCAGGCATGGGTATGCTTTCTTGTCTGGAAAGTCAACAGTTTTATTAGTAAGGGGCCCCTTGGTCCGGTTTTGTTGGCCTTTTTTTTACATATTCAGGGTCACAATGGACCTCACCAGTTTGACTACTGTCACCAGGTTTCATCTACAAACTGCTCTGCAACAAAATGAAAAGCATCCATGCTTGTAAAAATAAATGTTTCCTTTTTAAGACATGTTGTGTACTGTATTCGGCTATGACAGTCTAGCCAATTCTTTGAGCCTTTTTAGAGTTCCCACGAGTTGAAGACTAAGATATGTAAGTGTCGATATACAAACAGTTCAAGCCAAGAGTCTTTATGAAATATAATTGCCCTAATAAATTGATACAGACATTTCTCTGTCCGTGATCAAGTTCTGATTCTTGCAGCCCTTTCCAAAAATTATCCTCTGTGCTTGCTGAGAAATAAGTTTAAAAATGCTTCTAGAGACAAGCAATTTATTACCACCTTTTAAAAAATGTTTTTGACCATCTGTTTGACTGAGGGGTTTTTTTTTGTTTTCTTTTTGGTTTTTTTTGTTTGGGTTTTTTGTTTTGTTTTGTTTTGTTTTTTTCTTTTGTTTCATTTATAATTGATTTTTTTTTCTTTCAATGTCTTTCATTTTCATCTCAGACCCTATGCTTACGATCAGAAATTTTTAAGTTAGTCAAAGTGGAACGTGTACATCCACTGTGGATAACGCTGCACCAGAATGTGTTCCAGTTTCTATATGCTGAAGTATAAACAGAAAAAGCTGCACATCAGCAGAAAAGGGAAAGCTAAAAAAAAAAAAAAAGGAAGTTGGGAAAGTCAGTGCTCTTGAACTGAAAAAAGCAATGTAACTCTTTAGTTCAACAACTGATATATGCATTGTATGGATGAATTTGAATTCTCATTGCTCAGTTCTGCTTTGTAGTTCAGAAACATCTTTGAAAACAGAAAGAAGCAAAAGCTAAAAACAAAAGAAAGTCAACTTAAAACATTGAACCGAAAAAAAAGCATCTTCTTCTTTTTGAACATGTCAAGGTTATAAGAGTTGTGTTTTGGAGACAAACACCATAATCTCCCTTCAGTAAAGAAAGTTAAGGAATGTGAAGTAAAAAAGAAAAAAAAATTACAATAACATAGAAAATCACAAAAACATAGAAAATAGCAAACTTTCATTGCCAGGAGATCTTCTTTTTTATTTTATGCAGTAAACAAGGAACAGTTTCTGAAATTGTCTGTTTTCAAATCTCCATTTTTCTGCTCGAAACTGATGTAAAGATTCTAAAAAGTAGGATGTCTTTTAAATTTCACCTGCTTTGTTAAAAGTTTCAACTTTTCTATTATGCAGTAGGAAAACAAGATAATTACCTTTCTTTACATTGTAATTCTTTGGCATAGTCAAGAGCCATTCTATTAACCCACTTTTGGAGAGGTCAGCTGATCCTCAAACTGAAAGGTAAGAAAAAGGAAATTAACATATGGGTAATAGGTATACAATGCTTAATACATATTTTTATGTCTCCCCTTGAAGCTTCATGGTGAAAGGTTTCTAAGGGTTAGTGGTGGATTGGCCATGATGAAAGTTAGAACATTTTTCCATAGAAAAATCTAAATAGCCATACTAAGAACGGATTATCTCCCCCCAGTCTATATGGGGCAATCTGGTTGATGATGGTTTTCCTTAGAAGCCTAAGCATGTTCCATGAAGAAAATAGCCATTATGATGTAATATATTAAAAAAATTTAAAAAATCAATAGAATAATTTAAACATGATGTTTCTACATTTTATCCCAAAAATACCAAAAAAGATATCAGTAATTCGGTGTCAGGGAAGTCAATAGTTTAAAAAATAACTATTTAAGAGAAAAGAAACCAAAACAACAAGCAATTGTAAATAACCAAACAGAAGCACTCATCCCCTGTTCTTTAAAACTAAATCAGGATGTCACTGGATTTACAAAGATTCCTAGTGACTTCATGAGGATAGGACAAAATCCTTTCTCAGTTCACATATATGCTCCAGAAAGATGGCAACTTCTACAGGGTCACCAGCTAGAAGCTCAATGTCATACTCCTATAGCAGGTTCCACTGCAGAGCTAACCAAAAAAATTCTGATCTCAACACGACTGGCCACATTCCAATCACCAGTGAGCATGCATGCTCTACAAAGACTACTTGCCTGACTCCTCTCTTTGGAAAGGAAATGTTCTCTTGAATTTTACGTCTACAGGTTTAAGCCTTACATATATAAAAGAGATTGCCCTGTAGCTGTGTGAAAAGCAGTCCTTGGCATCCTAGCTGTATGTCTGTGTTTTAACAGTCCTCCATTCAACTGTATGTGACAGGCCAGGATGCAAGTGCTAACAGCCAGAGAGGCAACATTAAAATTGGTCAAGGAGCAATTTTACTGATGTAAAAATAATAAATAAAAAAAAAATTGTGTATCACTTTAATCAATAGTATAAGCCTTGACATTCAAATGGGACTAAAGTCTATATGGAGTCTTTAGTGACTGTGTTTCAGTTTACATAGAACTCAATACTGAGTACAGTCAAAAACCCTGTGCAAAACTGACAGTCATAATGATCTTTGAAAAACGGTTTATGCAAGCAAGAGCTTCCAAAACTTCTGAAAATTTGCTTTACTACTACTTTTCCAGTAATGCCCTGGAGGACTAGAAAGAACTACATTTTATCTGGTGTTTTTCCAGAAACCTCTTTGATTTATGTAGAAATTAGAGAAAACATCTCAAATAGGTCTATGTTGTAAAAAACAGCTTCCCCACAACATTTAAAATAATTTTTGTGATGACAGGGTTTATGGCTTTGAAAAGAGACTGGTGTATGAAAAAAATAAACTTAACACTTATTGTCTTTAAGAAATAATGCAAATTATCTGTTGTCTTTCCTTTGAGTAATGAGATTTAGTGAGATACCGGTTAAAGAAAAGCAATCAGGATTGAGTGAGGACTGATTCGAGCTGTCTCTATTTTAGGAACTCAATCCAGAGGCTACAGCTATTCTGCAAAATACATGACTAGCTATTTAGTTTGGGTGTGTGGCCAGGTCTTTTGCATGGTTTTAAGATGCAGCCAGATCCCCATTCCATGCTTCTGTTTCCAGGAAAAGGAAACCATACAGACTGAAAGAGAGAAGGCAGCTGCATAATTGTCTGAACTGTTACTTCAGGATATACAGTGTAGTATCTCTATATAATGTAGTCAGGAGTTAACTCCTCTGGATCAATGGGAATATCAAGTTATCTTAAAAAAATAAAGATTTTTTAGTACATCTGATTCATAATTTTGACCTATTACTTATGCCAAAAAATGGTCAAAAGCTAACATCTTCCCTTTTTTCAGTGAGAGAACATAATCCAAATTGCCAGTTAATCTCAGGAATATTTAAAAAAACAGGCTGCTAGATGAAGAAGGAAAATTGAGATAATTTTGTTTAGGTACTTACACACAATAGAAAAAATGGATATTTATAGGGAACTTAGGAAGTCTAATTTCAGTCATAGTTTAAATAAGGAATATCTTCCCTGAAAAATTCATCCTGAATTAAAAAAAAAAAAAATCCTAGAGCAAGAAATATTTTCCCTGGTAAAACTCAAACACTTTAGAATGAAAACATTTCACTTATTATATTTATTAGTTATTGCTTACATAATAAGCTTTCTTTTCATGAAGTTTTCTACAGTAAAAGTTACCTTAACTTTGGTTCTCTAGGCTTTGTTAATTGTTTCACCCAGATATTGGCACTGTCTCAGACATCAAGAGAAACAAATAAAACAAACAAACAAAAAAGAAAGGAAATCAAGCAAAATAAAAATAGACATATGAAGATGCAAGGCCAGCAATCACACAAAATTGTGGCTTTCTAACTTTAAAGACGTGAAACAGAAATGGCTGAACAAATCTTAATAAGACTGCAAATTAAAAGGAGAAAAGATGTGGGAGTGGAATCTTGAAATGAGACAAAAGAAAGAAAAAGAAAGGCCAAACAAGAAAAGTAAATTATAATGAAAACTAAAAGCCTTCGTTCATCTGTCTTAAAAATAGATATCAATGTTTTGCAGATTAACTTTGGGTGTGTAATTACGGACTTGTGAAGAAATGAATGTTGGTGAACTAAACAGCTTGCTTAGGGAGTGTAGCTAAATCCATGCAATAGCAGAAACAGCTGTTGCCCATTATGCTTTGCTTTTTGATGGTAAGTGGTAAGAAAGGTTGGGAAAAGGTGACCATTCAGCACTTTTTATTGTGAGGTAATGGCTCCAATGATGTTAGCAAAATAATTAAAACTACCATCAGACCTATTCTCTGTGATGACACTTAATGGTGTTTCCATCTCTCCCTGCTCTCCTAAAATGTATTCACATATGGAGTAATATTGGAGGTTAGGGTAAAAATGGAACTAAGCACAGTTAAAGAATATTTGGTACATTACATACAAAGCCTTAATCTAAACTGGGTAATTCATTGTTACTACACTACATATTTAAATCAAAACTGTTACTCTTATTCTCTTTACAAGGAAAGTAAACCTTGTTCTCCGTTATATCTCTGACTGACAGTTTTTGTCTGTATGTTATTCACAAAAGATATATGAATGTTTACATTAATGTCTCCAACTTTCTTTGTCCTCTCAGTAATCCCATATGCAAGGAGAACCTAATATGGTATGCTTATAACAAATATCCTAGTACTTTTGTACAGGGTTACCCTGGGCAGCTGAACTTCCAGCCACTCACTCACTCTCTCACCACCCATGCAGGACAAAGTGAGAATGTACAAACAGGAATGAGAAAGCTCATGGGTTAAGATGAAAGTAGGGAGATTGTTTACCAATTACTGTCTTGGGAAAAAAACTCTTGGTTTGGAAAAAGTTAATTCAATTTACTGCCAAATACAAAAGATATTTTGAGGTACTGGGAAACAAAAACACAAACATCAAAATACCACAATTATTCCTATTTTCCCAGGCTCCTTATTTCTTCTCTCTTGACTCCCCTAGCTCTTCCTTCTTGAGCAATGCAGAGGAATGGGAGATGGGAGTTACAGTCAATTCATACCAGTTTGTGCCTGCCACTTTTTCTTCCACAGACTTTTCCTCTCTTCCAGCATGGGTCCATCAGCAGTAACTGCTACACTGTGAATTCTGCAGGGCTGCAGGGATTATCTTTTCCTCCATGGAGCAGCTCCACCTGTTCTTCATCCTCTAACGCTGTTCTTTCCACTACTTCTTGCTCTTCCCTCTCACCCCACCACCATGTCCAACATCCTCATGTCCAGAGCAATTTTTGCCTTTTCTTAAATACACCACCACCTTGGATGACAGTTTTGGGGTTCGGATGTACGCCCTGATCGATCCTTTGAAACCAGCTGGAACTAGCCATCAGAAGGTCCATCAGAACCTCTTCTCATAGAGACCACCCCTGCACATCCCCAGCTGATAGCATGTTGACACCAGCACTCAGTGCAAACTTGTACTAGGCCCTATCAGATGTTTGTAATAGAGGAAACCTTAAAAGGGAAAGCTTTCATGTAAAGACTTGATTTACTTAAGGTTTTCAGTACCACAGACATAGATAAATTTACTTGTAGAATGGAAGAGATCTCTCTCCATAATCAGCAGTTAACCTGGGTTCAACAAACTTTTTGAACCAGTTATTTGTGTTAAATTAAACAAATTAAATAAGTTAAGGATTTTTTTTTCCACACAGACAACTGGGGTATCTAATTCAATTTTATAAGCTATAATAATCGATAAGAAGTTACTCTCACAAAGCCCAGGCACGTGACCCAGGACCCTGGACACTCCATCAGCTGGATCAGTGCTGGAGCCAGGATGGGTGATCTTTCTTTCTTTCTTCATTTCTTCCTGTCTTTCTCTCTCCCTCTCTCCAATTTCCCTCTATTTTCGCTTTCACCCTGCCCCTTATTAAAAACCCACCACAGCGTGCTTATAGTAGAAGAGAAGGTACTAACTTATAGCAATTTCCATATCAAATGGAAAACTGTATTTTTTTGCAGACACTCTGATTTTTGTAGTTTCTTCTTGACCACAAGAATCTGCACATCTGAGCGTTTCCTTTCCTTTCAGAGTGGGATAGCACAATTTTATTCAAGATTTTTACTTTGAAATCAATTTATAGATTTTAATGAATAATAAAAATATTGAACTTTGTTGGGTAGATGGAAGAGAGAATAAAGTGTATGTTCATTCAGTCATCAATTCTTAAAAATCCTTTAATACTGAAACTGTGGTTTGTTTTTATCTCCTTTCTAGATGTGTGGTTAATATAAATGGCCCTTCTCTTTAATGAATGGAGCCTAACTCTAGGACAAGGGAAAAAAAGGTAAACACAAAATCCCCCCCACAATAAACTGCACTTACGAAGTAAACAAACCCATAAATATAGAGCAAGTAATAAGAAAATTGCATAATCTTGTGTACATATTACCTATGTATACAATACATAAATATTGTCAAATTTGTTGGGTAGAAAACCAGCTCTGGCTAAAACAAAGATTTTTAATACACTGAATACATAGTGTTCTGGGTCCCTAAACAGCAATGTAGATGACCCCAAGAAAATATCATTAAGAGAGAAATGGAATATGTACTTCTCAAAAGTGATCAAGTTTTTGTAACTAGCATATGTTTACTAGGTTACCAGTTAGAAGCAAAGAAGATCTTCGGGTGATCAATAAGAACAATGAGGCAAATAATTGACATATACTGGATCTCGCTCTTCAGGTCTTCAAAGGTTTCTACGGCTGTTGGTCATACAGCAAAAACAATTATTTTAGACCTCCTGGACTGTATCCTTTCCTTTTGATAATGCCAATATCATAAGCCTCAGGTATAAGTGAAGTGATTCCAAAATTTAATAGATTATATTCCAGCCAGCACTGCAATGCAAACAGACAAATTTTAACTCACTTGTCGCATTAAAATATGTGTTTGATAAATCAATAAATAGAATTGTGGTTAGTGAGAAATAGTTGTTCTAAACTAATTTTACAACTTATAGCTATTAGAATGCTTATTCCCCATAGGGAGTGAGTTCTATTATCTTGCTGTACCCTGAAGAAGATAGGTAGAGTTTTCAGGTAAACAATTTAGATGGGAAATAGCCATTTTTCATATATTAACTTTATAGCTTAAAAAAGTTTGAAACAATGAAAAAACTAGTCTTCTATAAATAAAAGAAAATGTAATAATGAAAAACTAATGAAAGACTGTGAGTGCAGCTAGACCAAAATGCTTTATACTTGAAGAAATTAGTAACTACTCTTTGAAAGGTCACTAGAAAAGCATTAATATTTAATCAGCAGTAAGAGCATAGATTTATTTTTCATCAAACTAAAACTAAATAGGAAAATCAGATATTTTTCCGCAAAACCTTGTGATAGGTAAAAGGCAAAACACTGTCTATGTGTAGTCAAGAATTTACTGTTAGTATAAATGAGGCATTAACCTTCCACCCAAAATATATATGGTAATTATTAGTACAATTGCAATGGATGCTACTAATTCTAGACCAAATTACCTAGTCACTTCTTAAAAAATATTCCAATGAAAGTGTTATACATGAAATTCTGCTATCTGCCTGCCTTCCCTGGAACCTTTCTCACTGTTTCTCTGGGTCAAAAATGTTAGGCTTTGCCAATAAAATATAAAGGAGCATTATGAGATGCCACCATTACAGTGCCTGGAATGCATCAACACTCATAGCTGGGAACCCTTTTTTCTCAGTCTTAAGGTCCGCTTAGGGTTACTTTTATGTTTTCTTATTGCTGGTATCTTTTTCATTACCTCAAAGATGGCCTTTGAAAATTTCGGAATAAGTTATTAAGATAAATACTAGTGCTGTACTCAAAAACAATATGTGTATTTTCACACATAATAAAATAGAAAAATTAAATAGCCAGTTAGAATTTGAAATATATTTATCTATACATATAAAAAGAGAGAGACATAAATGATTTTCCGCCTCCATGTATTAATGATAAGGGACTAAAATAAAGGGTCATTGCTTGTTCTAATGTGACTTGACTGGGTTTGTTAGAGCTCTATGATATGTAAGCATTTATAGAGTTAAGCTAAAATGTCTTAGCCAGTAGTTGTCACTTGACCATTAGACAATTGTTATAACAGCTAAAACCAGCACAGGCCAAGACAAGTCCAGATAACTGCTGAGACCATGCAGTGTCAGGTCATTACAGCTCCTGTGGCCTTTAGTAATTGTGCAAGTCATAGTTATTGGATTACAGGTATATCCACAAAAAGAGGAGAGACTGCTATGTTTTTTCTTGAAATAATTCTTATGCAGCCAAGAAAATTTATTTACTCATGAAAGTTTCTGTATTTTACATCCATATGTAAATCTTTTATCTCACCACCTGTTCATAAAAATCAAAGATTCGTCTGCCTCTGTAATTGATGCAGTACTGGGTAGGACTCCATCTCATTCCAAGCCATGGAATTTCTACTCCTCCATTCCCACTGTTAAGTTCAGCAGTACAAGAAGCAGAGAAAGCTTTGAATGTTCAGTCAAAATATGCTAGGAAATAAAAAATTCCAATATGACTATTTTTTCAATATGATATCCATAAATTCATGGATGATATAGATAGAAAAAAAATTTGATTGAGCCCTAGATATTGCAATTGTTTAGCTAGAAAAACCCAAAATATTACTCAAACAATTTGAAGTAAACAATATAAATTTATTTATTCGGACATTATCTGCATTCCAGGATGACAGCTTAAAAAATCTCAGAACAGAAAAAAATTATTAAAATTATAGGGAATACAGAGGTCTAAGAAACACGGAATGGTTGACATTATAACTTGCTGGAGGCATACTCTGTACCATCACCCAGACCATTAATGAAGGACTGGTTGCAGTGTACCTCTAAGGTACCTATAAAGTGCCTCTAAGGTGTACCTTTAAGGTACACCACTAATTGCCGGTCTCCAATGAGACTTTAGGCTGCTGGTTATCACAGTCTGGGCCCAGCCATTAAGCCATATTTCAATCGACATCACTTTCTGCTCATCCAGCTGACACATCAGCAGTGTCTCTTTAAGAATTTAGGGAAGACAGCATCTAAAGCATTCCTGAAGGCCAGGTAGGCAACATCCACTGGTGTTTCCTTGTCTATCAGAACAGTCATGTCATCATATAAGTTTATCAAATTGGTCAAGCATGACTTTCACTTGCTGAATCCATGCTGACTAATCCTGATTATTTTCTTCTTGTTCATGAGCCTGGAAATGGTTTCCAGGGATAGCTGTTCCACCACCCTATCAGGGATCAAGGTGACTAGCCTTCAATTCCTTATGTCACTTCCTTCTTGCTCTTCCAGAAGACATGAATGATGTTTGCTTTCCTTCAGTCACTGGGAACTTCTCCCAATTGAAACGATCCATCAAAGATTGACAAAAGTGGCTTCACAAAGACACCTGCCAGGTCCCTCAATGCTTGTGGGATTTATTCTATTAGGGTTCATGGATTTATATATTTTCCATTGGTCTTTGTCTTCTCTGATATGGATCTGATTGTCTTCCAAATAGGGTATGTCTTTCTGGTTCCTACCTTTTCCCCAGTCTCTTGGAACTGAGATTCCTGAACATCCGTCTGGCAAGTAAAGACAGAGGCAAAGAAAGAATTCGGTTACCTCAGCCTTTGTCCTGTGTAGCCAGGTCCCCCTTCCCACTGAGTAATGGGACCACATTTTCCCTAGTCTTTATTTTGTCACTGTCCTGGTTCCAGTCCAGATCAGTGGGAGGCCAAGAGATTTTCTTATTTGATACCATCTGACATCATTGCCAGGGGTGGGGAAAAGACTCTGTCACTTCTGAGAAGAGAGGGCGTTCCTTTCTGATCAGGGAAAAAATTTGGTGGGTTTGGGAAAAAACTTGGTGGGTTTGCCATTGCTTTTTATTGTCCACGCTTTAGTGTGCATTTTGCATGTAAATCACCCCTTGTACACTTTTGTTATTAATATTGTTGCTGTAACTGTTAATTTTCTTATCTCATGTCTCCAGTAAATTGTTCTTATCTCAACCTATGATCCTATGATCTTTGCCTTTTGTGCTTCTAAGTGGAGGGGGAGGGAAAACAAGTGCCAGCACACTTTTTGTGGGAGGACTAAATTGAGGAATACCACTCCTAAACCATGGCAGCCTTAATTGGCACCCAATGTCAGGCACAAAGGGTTGAGATAACAAAAGATCTGCCCAGAGTGGGTTGGAAATAAATTTGATCTAAGCATTTGCTCTAGTAAGTATGGAGCCACTGGTTAACATTTGGCTTGATCAGTTCATATGGGTGTGGTACCTAATCCTGTATCCTTCTTGAAGGGATCATTTTCAGAGCAGGGAGAGGAATCAGGATTGTTTTGTTGCTGTACTATGTGGGTATCAGTTTATAGCATGGGAACATCAAGGGCAATGAGGGTCATTTGGGATGTGTATTCAGTGTCACTTGCCTGCTCTTACCTCAGACATTGCCTTTGGGAGTTGATTAATAATTATACACAGTTTGTAGTGGCAAGAGGGGAGGATTTTCTCCAGCCTTTCACCCCCTTTTCCTCCTTCAGGCCTGTTACAACAGCTTTTGAGAATTTTGTATTCCTTTTAGGTGTTAATGAAAGCATGGTTTTGTTGCTAAGTTTTCCAGGTCTCCTCAGTTTGGTCCACAAAATGTTTAGAGTCAAGAAAGAAATTTCTAGGAAGGTCATTCAGATATCTGGGTGGATAATAAAGAGTGGCATTGAATGTGGCATTGAATCCCCCAGTTCTTGGGGATATTCTCTGCTCCAATAGTTTGGAACTTCACCTGAGGAGGGCAGACTGCAGTCTTGCTTATGAACAATGCTTCTCAGGAGAAGCTTCTCAGGCGAAGTATCCCACTGCATATTGACTTGAAAACTATGCAAGAACAAAACCATAAACAATTATTTTAAAAACAAATCTGCTACTACAGCAATTTCATCTGTAGTAAAGACATGAAGTACTTTCAATGCTTAGATGAAGCTTGTAAGTTAGCAGACAGCCTCATTTCCATAACAGCCAAATTTTATGAAGTCCTAAGCCAATTATTTAATTAGCTAATTTGCTCAGTCACAAATAATTTGCACATAGCTCTAAATGTCAGATTTGAAAACACTGGGGAGACAGTCCTAGTGAAAAGCATATTACTAAGACTAGAATTCCCTTACAAGGTTTTGCCTGGAAGGCTTGATGGATGATGATCAGTTTGTATTGATGATTGTGTTGAGGAGTGGGGACAAAACAGAAAGAAAACAGCACTATGAAGTTTAATATATGATAGATGGTAGGCTTGGTTGCCTAAATAATTCCTATAGAGATATTCTGTCTCTCTAATATCTACTTTTAATTTGAATAATTTCTGGGTGCATGTATGGTCATGAGATATATAGACTTGTCCACCTTCCAAACCAATATTAGGAAAGATAATTTTAGCCATTTGGAAGAAAAAGAATGTTCATATTTTCTTTTAGCCCATATTGCTTCTAACAGTTTATTCTGCTCCAGTCTCCAGATATATTCTGGTTTCTAGAATTCCCATCCTTTCTGGTCATTAAACTTTTCTGTCTGCATAGTGTCATTTTTAATAGTTATGACTTCCGGTGCCTTCATCTGTGCGCTTTCTGTGGCTCTTTCCATCTTTCAGGACAGGAAGAAAACAAGGAAAATAACTTTGTAACTCTTTTCCTGTCTTTTTCTACCTTACCAATGTGCTGTAACAATAAGAGAACTAGTAAATTAATCTGCTAGATTTTTTCAGCAGTACTTTTTCTTACCTGCAGAGTGAAAACAGTTATCCTCAAGAATTGTTCTTCTAAGATTTTTCTCAACCCTACAATAAAGTAATTTGAAAGAGTGTTTTAAATTTCCTGAGTGTTGACAATATTAGCATTATGGACAAGTACACATAGAGAAAGCTTTGGGAAAAATGTAATGGGCAAGCATTATGCTTTTGTCCCCATTAATTGTCATTTCCAAAATATCTTTGCAGCAGCTCCTCTCCCTCACTTAGCAAAATCTTTCCTTTCCATGTGTCTAGTTAGGTCTCTCATCACAATTTTTTTACCCTCTTAGAGCTCCTCTCTCCCCAGAAATACTCTTGGTCTCCTCTATCAAGATCATAGTTGCTGAGTTTTCAGGAGAAAAAAAAATCCTACTCACAAGTAGGAAGAAAAAGGTAGATCAAGTTGGCATTCAGTATTTTTTAAATATCAGATTTTTAAGTCACAAACACTTTTTTTCTGTACAGTTCAAAACCCATATTTGTGAATACTGAGTGATTGCACAGACATAATGAAAGGGTTTTGCTCCTGATGTTTTTTCTTTCCTTAATGTGCTTCTCTGTGTGACCTCTGTGTCAGCTTTACAGGTACAGTAAATGAAGTACGATCTGAGGTCTTCAGCCACAAATGATTTCATGTACTAGGAAATGTTGTCTTAAAAGTTACATACAAGCAAACTGTGTTGACCTCAATTTTACATTTGAAAATGTTTCTAGAGAAACAACACTGTAAAGAAAGCAATAAAGTTTTTTGTGCTGCTATTTTTTGCATGTTCAGAACACTGACAATAATCCAGCTGCATGGACAAATACACACAAATCAGACTACCTCAGATAGTATATGTCATGTAATGATTTATCTTGTAATTTCCCCTCTCTCACACCCAAGCATACACACTCACACATATGCACACATAAATATTACTCTTCAGCCCTTATCTCAGAAACATTTGGATACTGCTTCACAAGTGCTGAAAACAGGTTGCAAAGCTACTGTTATTAGCTCTATTCTCTGTCTTACTATATTTATTTTTACTAGAGATAAAAGAATTAAAGCACCTCTTTCATATTGTCAAAAAGCTAATTAAAGTTAAAAATAATATTAAAAAATAAAAGTTGATTATAGAAAACACTCAAGGCCAAACAAACAGATGCCCAGAAATCCCTAATCTGTCTCTCTAGTTTTACAAATAATTCAACCCTTATATAAATGCTAAAGGTAATATTGGCTCTGAGAACATAGATGTTTATCATCAGGCCATCAGCAATAAAGCTAGCTTCATGTAGCATGATAAGTAAATGCAGATACATATTAAAGGTATTATTGGTTTACTACCTTATTTCCTTCACGTTGTAGGCAAAGCTTCCATCTGTTGTTTTACAATATTAAGCTCCCCTGTTTAATCTACTTATGGTTTAATTTTCTCTCTTTTCTTTTTGTTTTTCAAAGACATGGTTTCATTTTTTTAAAATCATTTTCTGCAACACTATTTTTTCAATGTTGCCTACATAGTTTTCTTCCAGTAGCTTCATTTACCTATGACCGAACCCAGCCAAAAAACGTCAGGAAAAGAATGAGTCATAAATAAAAAAAACCACACTATTTTCTCTGAATACTGCACTTGTGTTCTGCAGTTGATGGAGGGCAAAACATTGGTCCTAGGGAGACACTGGAAATCCATATATTAATATTTCATAAAAATAAAGAGTTCACTTGATAAATCTTTATTTTTACACCATGCAAATTATCTATATTTAGATTCACCAGTTGAACACTAAAATTAGCCATTTTCTAAGGGTTTGGCTAATATAATTTTTTTTTTAATTTGGCTACTGCTTTACAGGGTAGATGCAGACCAATTCATAATCTTATCTTTTGTTTCATTTTGTTTTTAATCCTGGACATTCATATAAAATAAAAGTGATTTAACTTTTAGCTGTACAAAAGGGACCAACACCTGGGAACATTTTGTAAAAATGTTCTTTTTATTAATTTATATCTTTGATTGAAAGAATGATAACAATACTACTGTCAGCTGCATCCCAAGGTTAATAATTTTGATTTAAAATGACAGGTAGACTTGAACGATCTTCCCATCCAGATTTGATTAAGAAGTCCAGAATGACATGAGTCTCATAAGAAGTTCTGGGAGACAGCGAAACTTTCTTCCTGCTCTCAAATAGTAACTCAAATACTTTTGTCATAATGGTTCCAGAAGGTGGCAGAATAATAATTATGACACTGTAAAGAGTAAATCCAATGTTTAAAAAAAAATTGTGTTTTTTCTATAGCTGTTTTTATAACTGTTTTTATGTCTAATTAGTACTGATGGCAAGTTGCATTTTGATATTTTCAAACTTCTGTATTCCACTTTTGTGGAAATTCATGATTCTTTGTTTTTTCTTTCCTTGATTTAACTTCAAGCTTAATTTTAGTGAAAAAGAAAAAAAAACAGCTATGAATATTTTTAAAAGTATAACATTAATTAAGAAGAATCAAAAAGTAGGTGGACAAGTACATAAACCTGGTATTGCCTTCATTAAGGAGATTCATAAAATAAGGAGAGAAAGACATAGTTAGGCACTGCTTTCCATTGTTTGCTAGTGTAAAAACAGAATATTTCCACTAAAATGAGACAATGACTCAGAATTTTTTGTAGTTGTTCAAGATTTTGTGGGAAAATCATGGCATTTGTCATATTTTTGGCTAAGCTGCAATAAGAGGACAGCAACTCTAGTTAAAAGAATATAAAAATATTAAATTCTTCTCATAAACTTCATTTTTTTAACATATTAAAATAGTAAATAAAGGTACAGTTCAGTAAATAAAAGTATAATTGCTCCTAGGTCCCTTCAAGGATTCTTTAGTAATTTAGGTAGGATTTTTGTTTAAGGAGAGGGACCTTCATAGTTTTGGTTGTCATAAGCACAATTAGAACTTCAAAAATTCAAGAACTGTTTCAGAGGAATATTGTTATTTTAGTGTATGTGATATATCCAAATAAATGTTCCCATCAGAATACAAGGGGATATGTTTTTCATGTACCTCAGATTACTGAATTGTGAATTTTCTTAAATATGCACGGCAGAATTTCATTACTTTTTGCTGTATTATGAAATTGCCAAAAAAAATAATTCTGGGGACTGTGAAATCAAATTATTTTTGTGACGGAAAATGAGAGGGGGCTGCCCACACACAATCACTGAGTTTCAGTTTGGATTCTCATCTTACACTATGCAGTCACATTAGAGCATCTAATTGTCCCTCAGGCCTCAGAATCTATCAATTTATAAAACTAAACCAAGCTAGTTTGACTAGCAGAGCAGTAGTGCATCAACATGGATACAGTGACATTGGTTAAAGGCCAAAGGGCGGAGCCTGAGACTAACCCCACAATTAACATGTCAATACAAGAGCCATAAACCTCTGTACTCCCATAAACCAATCACTCCTAGCAGAAGCATCCTCCTGAAATCTGGTAAATATTCACAGGAGGAATATGGGTGAATTGCCTAGGAAATCTATTTGAATCCCATATTCATACAGACTTTTTGAAAGGTATAATCAAAAGGAAATTGTCCTACTGCAGGGGGTAGTGAATATCAAAATGAAAGGGGTAATAATACAGAGTCTCGCAAACACAAAGAAGCTGTCAGCCCTGTTGTGCAGAAAGGATGTGAAGTTTTGAGATGTGTAAACACATTAAGGTCAGCCTTTTACTCTACCTGAAAATGATTTGGACAAGTTTATTTCAGAGTAAAAGTAGAATGCCTTGTGATAAGGGTATTCTCATATTACTCATGCTAGCTTCCCTTAGGCTTTAATAAACACAGCTTCTTGTTTGTTTGCTTGTCTTCTGCTTGTGAGTAAAGACAAGCCCTTAGAAGACAGAATTATGAGAAAATGTATATGAAAACAATAATTTGACAGCCTCATATTTTGTAAGGTGTTTTAATTAACTTCATAGAATGGGATTCATCTCTTATATCTTCAGACATCTAAAAAGTAATTATCTGTGTCAATGCCAGTCATCTTGTTTTCCTTTTTCAGAAGAGAAATAGATGTCAGCATTCTTTTCCAAAGTGAGTACCTAAGATCCCCATCTGAGGTGTCAGTATCCCTCCACCAACATTATATAAGGGCCCTCTGATCGTCAGCTTAGATTTATATGACTTAATGATGCTTAAAAGTATGAAAATCAATAGCTTCCATTATTCCTTGGCAACAGTTTATTTTCTAAAAAACAAACGCAAACCTGAAATAGCAGTTTAGTAACACTGTATTGCACTGTTTTTTCTTCTATTAAATATTACTATTTTGCTACTACACATGCTGCAAAATAGGGTTAAGTACTGGGCCTCAGGATCTTAAACATCTTTATAAATGATCTGGATGATGGGATTGAGAGTACCCTCTCCGGGTTTGCTGATGACACCAAACTGGGAGGTGAGATGAACATCTCAGAAAAGAGGTATATCTTACAGTGATACCTGCAAAGGCTGGAATAATGGCCTAGGCAGAACAGTATGAAGTTTAACAAAGATGAGTGCAAATTCCTCCACCTGGGACAGAATAAACAAAGAGCCCAGTAGGAGCCTGGATCTGTGTGGCTGAGGACCAGTCATGCTGAAAGGGACCCAAGGGTCCTGGAGGAAAACTAGCTGAACACAGGTCAGCAGTGCACTGCTGCAGCAACAAAAGCAAATCAGATCCTGGACTTCACCCACAGGCGCATTATTAGCAGAGACACAGACATGCTCATTTCACTGCTCTCAGCATTTGTGAGGCCCCACTTGGAGTACTGTGTCTAGTTCAAGTCAAGACTAGAGAGGATTCAAAGGAGAGCCACAAAAATCATCAAAGAGCTGGAGAACTGGTCCTGTAAGGAAAGATAGAAGGAGCTAGGTCTTTTCTCCCTGGACAAGGGAAGGCTTGAGAGGGACATTATCACAATATTCCAATACTTAAAGGTTGTTTACAAAGAGAACAGCTCCTCTTCACAAGAAGCCACATAGAGAAGACAAGGAGTAATGGGTAAAAGTTGCACTGGGAAAGGTTTCATCTCAACATAAGAAAGACATCTTTTACAATTAAAGCAGTCATTCACTGGAACAACCTTTCCATGGTAGAGTCCCTATCAGTGGAGGTTTTTAAGGTGCAATGGAAGAGGGTGATTGATAATGTCATCCAGCCTCCCTTCTCCATAAAAGATTAGACCAGATGGTCTCTTGTAGCGCTTTCCAACCTGTGCTGTTCCATGATTCTGTTCTACAATTCTAAATTTTCCATTCAGGATATTGTATTAGCTCATTTCAGCCCTATAAGGTGGGCAAAGGTCAATATGATATCAGAAAATGAGCAGTCATTTTCATGTTCTTTGCTCAAGCTTCCATGAGCCTGTGCAACAGAGAACAGTGTCTCTGGGCTACTGACAATCTGCTTTCTGAAGGATGTCAATGACACATTGACTTTTCTTTTTCATTAACAGAAATGTTATAATTTACATTTTTAATTTGAACTAGTCTTAATTGCTGCTGTCATCAAAATACAAAACCTGTATAATGACCCAAGAACTCTACCCTATTTAGAACAGAGGTCTGTACTTACCATGATAGCTATGTCTAAAGTACCTGCTTCTGTTCTACTCAGTTTAAAATTTTCCTAAGTTTAAAATGTGACTGAACATTTGCAGATGTAGGTTAGCCCTGATAGGGAGCTTAGCCACACACCACTTGCTCAATACCCCCACACTGAAATGGGGAGAGTGTTGAAAGGACTAAAGGAGAGAAAATTTATGAGTTCAGATAAAGACAGTTTAATAGGTAAAGCATGCAAGCAAAACAAAACCAAGAATTCATTCACTGCTTTGCCTTGTCAAGAAGGTGATTATCATTTCCAGGGAAGGAGTATTGCAGCATGTACAATGCTTACATCAAATGCAAAGATCAAATGTATGTTATAATCTTCTTCCTCCAGCTTTTTTTGCTAGGCACAAAATCATAGGACCTGTGATATCCCTTTGATCAGCTGGGGTCTGTTGTCCTACCTGTGTCCTCTCCCAACTTCTTGTGCATACCTGGCATCCTCACTGGCAGGGCAGAATGAGAAACTGAAAAACCCTTGACACTGTCTAAGTACTGCTCAGCAGTATCTAAAACATCAGTGTGTTATCAACACTATTTTCATCAGAAATCCAAAACATAGCACCATACAAGCAACTATGAAGAAAATTAGCTATATCTCAGAGAAAACCACTACAACAGTGAACAACTGCAATTCTTGTGAGGCAAAAACTCATGAGTTCCTAATACAAACTAAGTTCTGCTTGGTAAAAATAAAACAGAGCAGTCTTAAAGCTGCTTTAATTTACACAGAAGAGAGAGTGAAGTAAGAGCATAGAATTAATTGTTTATTCTACTGAGTAGGCCCTAAATAAACGCCAGTTCCACTGAAAAGAAACACCTGGACTGCTGTGCTTTTTGTCCACAAACTGAGTTTAACTCATCAAATTTCACAGGTCTAATTTAATAAGCAGATTTGTGAAGTGCAGCATGTAAATAAATCTTATATTGAAACTTTTGAAAATAAATAAGATTCAGGAAACCAAGAAATGTGTTGCTTTTGGTTTTGTTTTTGTTTGCTTGTTTGTTTGTTTTTAGTTTTGTTTTGTGTGGGCTTTTTGTTGTTGTTGGTGGTGGTTGTTTTGTTTTGTTTTGTTTTGTTTTGTTGAAAAACAAATTCACAGTCACTTGCCTGGGTGTGAGATAAATCTCATTTGATTTGTTTGGACTTGCATGGCAAAGTTTGCCTGGGTGGTTGTAGGATGTCTGGATATAGGTGTATTATTCCCTAATATTTGATTTATTTCCCTTTCAAGTGTGTTTGACTTTGAAGATGCTATCATGAAAAGCATAAAGGGTATGTTGTTCATAAATAGAAAAATTGTACAATATTGCATTCATATTTTGACCAAGGTTAAAGAACAAAAAGATAATAAAAAGGTAAGGAACCGTGATGTGATTCCTTTGCTTCTTTTCCTTCACTGGCTTTGTATGTTGGACAGTTTTAGACCAAGAGCTTCATATTTTAAGATTTTTTTTTTTTAAGACACTTCAAATTTTAGAAAGTAGCTGGCACTTCAACAGCAGACTACACAAAGTCTGAAGTATCAGCAATTCATTCTCATTTCAAAAAATAGTCACCTGGGGTCAAGACTAAGGAACACTGGCAAGAAGTCTGCAGATGAACTTCCTGTTCTGTACCTTTTCTGCAGATATAAAGAACTACTCTTTCCAGAATTGTCACAGGTAGATTGCATAACCAAGAAATTGGTATATTCCTGTAAGCACCCCACTTTCATTTGTGGGAAATACAGTCAAGGATGTTGTGGTAAAAATGTTTTATCAGCATGCCACACTATTATCTGAAAGTGAAACCATAAAAGAATTATAGTCTTCTAGGTAATCTTTGCTAACATACCCATATTTACACCATCATGTCTTCTCTACATGCCCACTGAAAATCACTCTGAAAAAGATCTTAGAGAATTAGAAAGATTTGCTGTAAGTAGCATTTGTTACTTACTCAGCTCTGTAAAACTCTACATTCATTTATTTCAAGCCAAGTACCTGAGGTTTAAGCATAGGAGGTTTTGAATATTACATAACCTTTAAAAGATTTTTCAGGATCATAATTTCAAAACTATTGTCAAAAGCAAAATGCAGTGAATATTACCTGAAAAGTGGGAATGCCAATATCCCAGAGGAATTAAAGTATTAACAGAAAATACAAAATGTTAATTTTTTCATCTCCAGTCTACACTGAAATTATGTTGAGTCAGTAAGAAGGTGCATTCTGTGTTTGATTAAAGGAACACAGTGTTTTGGGGAGGCTGTTTAAAATGCCATTAACAATGTCAGGTTCTTGAAACCATTGAAACTTTGGAATATCATTGATAACCCTAAGGAAAACAGTCTAGAAAACATGAGGCTAAAACATTGCACAGTGTGCGCCTAAAACCTGTGGGAGCATTCATCCGGGATTATGAACTGCAAGTTTCAGCTGCAGTACTTTCCTATGATACCTTGGTATGGTGTCTATATGCATAGATATCATAGAGAGAGGGCCCAGCTGTAGCTGTTAAGAGCTGAGGACTCGATTGAGAGACAGAAGAAGGAAGAACAGGACTTGAGCAAAGTGTCTACAGCACTATACTTTTGAAAGCAATTTCTGTAACATTCATCAGAATTATTGTTATGGAGTTTCAGGTCAACATATTGTCACAAGATGCTGTAACGGGGAAAATCACTTCTACACAATTCTACCATCTTCCTGCACATTTGCTACTGCAGAATTACTAATGTAAAGCATAGGAAAAAACATGAATTGAGACAAAATGAAAACAAATCTGTGGCTAATGTTCAAGAATCAACCATTGTGTATTGGGTATAAAATACTGTCTTCACTCACATTTGCAATAAGTTTTGACTTTCAGGCTACAGTGCAATTAATTTGGGGCTTACATTAACAACTACTGCCATTTGTAATGTTACCATAACTAAGAGAGTCCCATTTGTCATTCTCCATGCCCTTTGGGAAACATTTAAACAAACACACACATTAATTTTCATGACAGTTGCAGCAAAACTAACATGAAAGTCACTATTCCTCTTGCTAACCCCTCCAAAACCTAACCAAATAAACAACTTGTATTTTATTTTGGTTGTTTAAAGTTTTAGCGTTCAATTTCTCACATACTTAAAAAAGTGTATTGACTTCAGTGATCCCAATATAATTGTTCACTACATACTAATGTATGCCCTACTCCACATAAAATATGATTGAACCTTTTTTAAGTGGGCATAGTTCATTGTTCTGAAAATATTTATACAAATGTATGCGATGATGGTGATGAAGACAGTGATAAAGCTATTAGGTCCTAATAGAAATATTTCCCATTTTTTCTGCTGAAGATTCTGAAAGGTCATTGCATTGATACCATCAGGTTGCACCTGCAGTTCAGAGTGCTGCTATAGCAGTATTATTATGGAAACCTGTGGGGTTTGAGGGATTTTTTTTTCCCTTTCTTTCTTTTCAAGGCTACTAGTTATGCAAGCATTTCTTTGCAGTGAATGACTTAAAGAAGGGTTGTTTCTTTACAAACACTGTAGTATTAGCTAAATTAAAATTACAGACAAAACAGCATGCTTACAAGTATGCTGATATGAGTAAAAATAGAAAAACCCATCTTATGACTGTGTTGTGAAGACTTCACAACATAAACAAAAAAAAATGTATTTTAGACCCAAAATCCAGACCAGTACAGAAAAATATTTGGAATATTTAGACATTATTAAATATCTAACAATAAATGAGCCACTGTTAATATTTGATGACACTAGCTATAACAGTAACAAATGGAAAACATGAAAGAAAATTAAACAGAGTTCATATCTAGTTCACTAAGAGATGTCACATCCTTCTGAAGATGTGGGGCTGAAACCAACAGTCTCATGGGAATTTCAGGTATTTGGACTGGATATGAAAATTGGAGACCATTTTAGTGCTTTGCACATTAATAAGTGGCCCTTAGCCAGGTTAGTTATGAATCTTGTAATGAGGTTGCTAAAAGATTATACTTACACCTGTGTTTCATCTAACATAAATAGATCTCAAATGCTGTTTTTTAAAATTCTTTCCCACCGTTTACAAGAGATGCAGGCAAGGCTGGGTTTGTTTATGTATTTTATTTTGGTATATGAGGCAGTGTGGAACAACTGTAAAATTTTTCCTCTGGGCTTTAAACAAATAGAGTGAAAATAGAACATGTTTTTTCATATATAAGAAGGAAACGGTTGTATCCAATTTCCTGTATAGATGTCAGCATTACGATGGTCAAAAGATTAGAAAGAATTGCAATGAGATGTAAATAGGAATAAATCTCAGTAGAAAATATAACAAAATGTTACAAACATATGCTGTTGAAATTTGAAATCTATTTGTATTTATCTTGCCTGTAAAGTGAAGCCTGCCATCTATCTACCTACTTTTTTCAATTAATTTTCTTTTATTGGTTACCTTTGAGCCTAGGAAATTCACTATGCTTTTTAAACTCTTCTTTGATAAGCATTTGCAATTGACTAGATTTGCCTTATAATCTGTTTCAGACTTCATCAGAGCCTAAGTGGTTCTGCCTTTCTGTCCTCATATGTTGTATAAAGATGAAGCAGCAAATAAAAGACTGTGTGATGGCAATTATTTTTTAAAATTTTGTGCATGTGTCTGTTTACCTGTACAGATGACAAATGGCATCTTTAATTTGACTTGCATATCATTTAAACTCTACTTAAAGCAACACATTGTTTATTAAGGGTTGCATGAGGTCTTCTAAATGTTCCATAGTAAATCATTTACTTTATCCAGGCTAAAATGCTGTCAAATCTTGCCAAATAGCCAAAAAACTGCACTGTTTTACTTTAACACCTATTTATACATATGTGTGTGTATTTACATTTATATAAAATATAATTATCTCCTACTTCAGGCAAATGAAAATAAAATCAATTATCCATCTTTCCATAATTATAATGCAGCAAGACAAAGAATTGTACGACCTTCAAGTGAAAATGTATTCCATTTTGATTAATTCTTTTCTCATCCCTCCTTTGCCGTCTCTACCATCACAAGTTAAAATTGGTATAACTGAATGTTTATTTTTTGCACAAACAAGTATTTTTTTAATTCCATTTTAGTTAATTTCTTTTTCATTGATATATACATAGAACCTAAGGGTAAATGGTCCACAGTAATTTCTGTTTAACATGTTGTGTATCACAAACTGTTAATTTTGTTTGTCCCTATAATTTATACTTGGCAAAAACTTATGTTTCAAATGGTTCTGTAGCTTCAGTATGAAGACATAGCAAAGATATTTGTTCATTTTTTTGATAATGCAGTACAATGTTTTTGCCAAAATAACAGAATATAAACACTGTAATCAAACCACCTCTACTTTCAATTTGATAAATTGATTAATTTAGATTTAAATTAAATTAAATTATTTTCAATAAAATTTGTTGTTGTTGTTGTTGTTGTTCTCAGGAACAATTTTATCAGCCTTTGAATGGTTCTTTCAAGAACCTCAGCAACACTTTACTCATTATCTTTAAGATTCCATATGCAAAAAACACCAAAGGAGACACATTGTTGTCTTATTATCTCTCACAGAAGTAATATTTTTACAGTCTATAAACCCAAAGAGCTTATTGGTCTTTCTGCCTTCTGGACCTTATCTGAGTTGCCTTTGCATTAAAATACTTTAGTCACTTTCAAAATAACAACTTTCCCTGTTTAGTGGGAACACATTCCTGTTTCCTAACTAAACACATTTACCCTGTTGAGATTGTTAGTAAAAATGAACAGTTCTTAGATACATCTTTACAGAACCCAGCTTAACAAATTCTGACAATAAGTTTGTATAGCTGCTTTATACTCAACATGATTTACTGCCGCGAGTAAAAAGCGTGATTGAGTAACTCGGAGCCTTCAGCAGCGGTCTCGTGACCTGAGAAAAGCGACTTGGCTTCACCCAGTCTCTGATGAACAGAGTTGAGCCTGCATCAGAGCTCCCGCAGAGTTTAGGCTTAGTTCACATACAGCGGTTTAATTTAAGCAGGGAAGTAAAGAGACGAGGAAGGGTTCTTTTCTGCTTAGGTCCAGATGATTTTATTACTGGAGTCGCATGCCGGGGAACAGAAGAAAAAGACAAAATGGCTGTTGGGGTGTCTGTTATATCCCAGAAGCAAGGGGAGGGCAGTAGGGAGAGAGTCAATCGCTGCGGAGGATTACAATGACTGACAGGGGCGCCGCCCAGCCACTCGGCTGTCTGCACCGGCACAGGAACCAATGAGCTGCCCTTTCGGGCGGGGGCCGCCCCTGCTGCCATGGCCGGGGAGCCCCTGCGGCAACCTGGGGCTTGCTAACCCCGGCTGCATCGGTGTGGGGGAGAGAGAGCCCAGCTCCCGCAGCTCTGGCTGGGCCGTCAGCTACCCCCAAAGGCACTGCAACAATTTACTGCTTCCCCAGTTTTTGTCATTTACACATTTTGGAATTAATTATATATTTATTTCAAATTAAAAGAGAAAAAAGCCTGAACAAGACAGGAGTTTCAAAACCTGCTGAGTGCTACTTATAACATTCCCCTTTAAGGATGGTTTTCCACTGATAACCAATTTTAGCTTAGTCCTTATTCAGTTGAACTTGAACTTTGCACAGTGCCTGGTGGTCTCTTCTGGTTGTAAAATCTGTGGTTATCTGAAAATTGTAGTTGACTTCCTTTTCTGAAGGGCTTTGGGAAACAACAATCACTCTCCTCAACACATCCTTAGTACATACTAAGAATTTATTGAATAAATTTTGAATAAAGAAAAATTGTAGTCAAATCACACACCCCACTGCCTTCAACCAGGCATATACTGGGGTCTGATAGAACTCTTTATTCCTCTACACAAAAGTGGTCCAATCTGCTCCTGGTGTGTTGTTGCCCATTTTTCACTGTAAAATAGCTAGTTTTCTCTGTTAGACAGTCTCAAGGACGATTTCTGTAAACATAGCTATGTTGTTGTAAAAATTATCTTTTTACATTCCTTTCCCATGGACACAGATCCCTTTGACGGACACTTCTTGTAACCAATATAGTTAGAGACGGAAGTGTTAACTTTCTCCAATGATCTGTGATTTCTAAAAGTGTATATAAGAATTAAATGAAAGGGGTTTCCCCTTTTCCGCCCTTGCTCTGAACGCAGCTCGAACTCCAGCTCTCATTATTTCTGCGTCTTCGACTGATTACCGGGATAAGCCGTAATAACAGGCATCACGGTAATAGTGTGTTTCACTTTTTCCCACATTTATCTAAAATTCAGGCCTATATCAATTCTTCTGGGCTGCTGAGAAAGATGCCCAATGTTAAACCAGGTCACTGAGTTATGTTAAAGAGTACTGGACAGATATAAGACCCCTGGGGAAGGATGAATTAAATGATCAGATCATCCTTTGTGACCTCAACCTCTGGCATTTTTCATGCACCTGGTTTTGACTAGCACATGGGGAAAAAAAAGATGAGGCAATTCATCTTTCTGATTTAAAAAGGAAGGATGATAATGCCCCTTTTGTTTTTTATTTGTAATCATCTAAATTTTCAATTTGTTTCCTCATCTTAGTGTATGCTCCTGTCTGCACTCTTTCTGCTTGTGTTTTGGCAGCCAATTTGGGGCTGCATTTCTTAAAAGTATATAAAGCTAACATTGTTGTGTGGCTGTTTTGACAGGCAAAGCACTCATGCAAAGCAAGATGAATGGTGATGTCAGTTTTCCCTATCATGGGATCTCCATTTACTGACCCAGATGAGAACTGTGAGAACTTGTCACAAAGGCGAGACAAACCAGATATGGCTTCAAATGGGGCTCTAAATCACATATAGTTTTGAAGCTACTGCTAGAACACTGAATTTGTCATAAAAGACTTGTCAGTTCAGAGTTCATTAAGGTAAAAGATGAGAGTGTTTTATCTGGACACTCTTGAGCCCTCCTATGGCTGGAGCAGGGGCTAGTTACAGCCCTTGAAAGTAAAAAAATGTGCTTCTGTGGTGTTTTCTTCCAGCTTTCCTTTGGATCGAATCTCTGTGGAATAACTGCTCCTGGCATATTTCTTTTCCTTGTTTGTCTTTTTCGACTTCTTTGTTAAACTTGGAGGTGTATTTGTGATGTCAATTCAAAGTCCCTTGAGATTTGGCTGGGACTTGAGTTGAGGTGTTAAACTTCACAAGACTGAATTGGAACACTTAAGGTGAGAGACAGGGTTTTAATCACTTGCACTGTGGCTGCCACGGTAGAAACTTTGTGACCTCAGCTGAGTTTTCTTTTACTCAAAGTCGAAAATCAATAGAAGTATTCAAGACTAGAGAAATGACTTGTGTTTAACTTTGCCCCCAAAGTTGCGAAGCATCAAAAAGTGTGTTTCTCAGATGTGCAGTTTAAAAACTGTGACTCTGAAATGCTGAATTTCAGTATTTTGAATTCTATGTTTTGTAAATAATTCAGAACTGCAGCACCAAGCTTGACAGAACACTTAATCCTTCTGATTCTCAGTCATATTTTCTTCACATCAAAAAGGTATACTCTTGTACTAAGGTGCATCTGTGTTGATGCACCTTGACATGTTTGGCAGATAATAAACAAGAACAACAATAATAATATTTAGTTGGATCACTTGTAGCCTTCCAAAGATTTTATTTAACATATTTATTGCAATATTAAAAATAGTCATATAAATTTATATATAAAAATAAATAGAAAGTATATCAGATATAAAATTGTACAGGTGTTGGAAAACAAAGTAGTTCAAATTTTCTAAGCAAAATCTGGGGTTTTTAAGTGGAGTCCTAGTTAGCACAGTCATTGAATTCTCCACAGTATAATTTAAAACATATTGTTAAAAAAGCTATGCTGAGAACTATCTGGCTATGTTAAAATATTGAGTGATCATATATGCACTGTAATAATTTATTTTTTCCTCATGCCTGTTTGGTGCAGCCTAGGAAATTATTCAATACGGTGTACAAATAAATCCTTTGAACTGTGCTGCACACAATTCTGCTGCAGTGACCCCAGGTGTACATGACAGTGACATTTGTAGACTTTCACTCAGCATCTATGTACATGCATATCAATAGTTTTGAGGCGGAAGGAAATAACCTGTGACTAAAAATAACAGCACATACCTCCTGACAAGTCCTGACAAGGATCCTAGTCCTTCAATTGTATCTCATCTTATGATTCAAAAGAGCTTATGAACAGTAGTATGATTGCCAGATCCCCTAGGTTTGTTTTCTCTTTCTCTTAACCTGCAAAGTGTGTTGTAAATATATATTGGTAAAGGAAAAAAAGGAAAAACATATTCTTTGCCGCTTTTTTTTTTGGCCTAATAATGTGAATTTAAAGGATAAACACAACTCACCATATAGCCAACCTTTGGAAGTCACTGCTTAAGAATCTAGAGTTGGTGGAAGAAAAGGAATAAGGAGGTACAGATACAATATTGTGCAGGTCTGCCACTAGAAAATAATTAAAAATTAAATTTATGAATTTAAAAAATTAATCTATGTCCAGCAATACTTCAAGTAGCTGTCACTAAGAAACACTCAATACAACAGCTGATGATTTGAATTTGATCCAGTATAACAAGATTAAAGGGCAAGTGAGAAGTACTCCAGTTATGTATGAACCATCAGCTGCACAAATATATGATGGGAAACAACTGGCCAAATGGGGATGATCTGGGAATTATAGTGGATTGCTCTGTGAGCATAAGTCAACTGTGTCATGTTGTTACAAAGAAAGCAAATATCAGACTGCCATGTACAAGCAGAGCATCCTCTGCAGAACACAGGCGGTAATCCTTGTGCTTATTCAGCACTGCTCAAGCCTTAGCTGAAATGCAGTGGCCAGCAATATGCGCAGCAAGTTGGAGGCAGCACAACTGGAGAGGCAATTGTAGTATCTGAGCTGTAGTTCAGATATATAGAAAACAATTTGTAACAGCAGAACAGTGAAGCTTCACGATGGATTTCCTAAAGACCTCGTAAACACACTGCCTTTGAAAGCATTTAAGATCAGACTGAAGAGGTATCAATCAGGAATGACATAATGGTAGATAATCCTGCTTTAGACTGAGGGATGGGCTGGATAATCTCTCAGAGCTTCTTTTAGCAACATTTTCTATGACTAATCACTCCCTTAATGTCACCTTTTCCTAGATAGGTAAAGAAAATGGGTATACAATATCTCGTTAGATTTGTAGTTAGGAAAAAAAAAAAAGATTCTTTCTTCATAAGAGATTTAGCAAGACTCTTGAATGTAAAAGCTTTTATTTCCTCCTGAATGAAAGCAAGCTCTGTTCTTCCTTTCATGTGAAAAAAAATGCATGCTTTCCAAAATAAGGTTCATCATGAGGCAAAATGACTTTTTCTCAAGTTGATTTAATTTATTTTAGGTTTTGATTGTATATTTGTTTTTATTTAATGTAAAATATTTTATCTCTGAGGAACAGAAATCTACTCATAAGCCTCTGCCATGGCTATTAGTGAACACCAAAAAAATGTTCACTTTCAGATATTTACTTTGATTTGTTACAGGAAAAACTTTGTAAGTACAATTTTTTAAGAAGGTTTAGCAGAACTGATGGAAGTGTTTATCTACTTCATTCAATTTAGCAATCAAAGGAAGAAAGTAAAATATAAAGGTGGACTTTCTGACCAACTTTCACTTATAATTTGTCAGCCAGTCTTTGTGTCTGTAGTAGTTATAGCTGAAAAGTAAAGGTATTTTGGCTTGATTTCTTTTGTCTGTTTTTAGAAATATTTTGTTATATATATTCTGTTCTGTGCAGATACCATCACTCATTCTTTAACAGTTTTTACTAATATGAAGTACCTGAAAGACTTTTTTTTTTTAGTACAGGAAAAATACTGTGAAAGTGAATTTTAAACGAACAATTCTAACATAAAAGTCAATGGAGGGGGAACCTCAAGATCTCATTTACTTACAGTATGCTTTCAAACCTGATGCATTTCTTAGAAAGGTACAAATATTAGTCAGAGGGAATCAAGACTTCAAATCAAAACTGTCTTTCTGAGAGATCTGTTGTCCCTCACGCAGAAGATATGAACTTGATGCATGAACTATAGGTTCAGATTTTATACACTACTCTACAGGTGTTTGGAATAGATAATCATAATGGTTCTTTCCATCTGTACAGCATATGATTCTGAATTCACTATGAGCAAATTGAGGCAAAGAATAACTATTATCATTTGAGATAACATCTGGAGGGAAACCCCTCTCAAACAGAAGGCAGCTCTCATCAGCCCCTCCCCTTATTAGGTCCAGAAAGAAAATTCTCAGAAGAAAGTGAAAAAAACCCCTGTTTATTCACACACATAATGCATGTAAACATAGCAAAGACAAAAAAAAAAAAAAACCTAAATGAGGATAATAAATCAGATAATAAATCCCCAAAAGGGGAAAACCTCAGTAGAAAAGTCCCAGAGAGAGTCCCTTACGTCTCGTAGTTTCCCGAGGGCCCCGGCTCAGGCTTCATAAAGTCTCCCTAGGCCTGGGAGGGAGGGGTGGAGAGGGGGGAGATGAATGTCCTTCTGATGTTGATCTCCTCCTCAGTTCCAGGTGATGGCACATGTCCAAAGAATCGAAGAAAAAGGCACACACACACACAAAAAAAAAAAACCTGGCCGAAAAGGCAAGAGGAAGGGAAAAGAAAAAAAAAGGGAAAAAAAGAAACAACTCTCCTTCTCTCCACCATGCCGACTTTGCGCACACTGCAGCTGGAAGAAGAAGGAATCCCAGGGGAGTCACCTTATTTTATGTACACTCTGTTGGGAGGAACTCCGTTGTCTTCTGGACAGGAACATAGCCCCGTACTGAAAAAAGTCCGCTGATGATAGGAATACATGACAGTGGCGATATGATACTGTCACCCCAGGACAACAACTCAATGAAAACTAATAATCTGAAAAACAATAACTGTTATAATGAAAAACAGCCCCCCAGAATAACACCAAGAAATACCTCTTATTTTTTATTCTCTTTAAGGAGGTAAAAAATAAAAGGTGTAATTTTCCATTTTTCCCATTCTCAACTTAAATCATAATCAAACAAAACAATAAAAATAGTAAAGATCTATTTATAGATCTTTAATATCTTCGGTATTTAAATGTGACCCCTGAATTTCCTGTTTTATTGCCTGTGTGTTATAATTGACATGTTGGCCAGCTCAGGAGGCTTTCCAAGATAAAATAAATGCAAGACGGAAACTAGAAATTATGCTTTCTGGATAAATGATATGTGTTCAATAATAAGAGAACAAGTAGCAAATTTGCTGGTGGTACATTAATCAGGAAATAATTTAGCAGTTTTTCCATGCTGCATTTGTTCTACTGTGCTAATTATTGTGGTAAAAATTTGCTGTAGTTATTAAAGTAGCAGATATAAGTACAGACCCCACAGGGAGCAGAAACACAGAGTAAGAAGCGACCATTAAAGTCACAATGAGAAATATAACCTTATCTTTTAACAACACAGGTGTTAACACAGCAGCCTGCCTTCTCACCACATTGCTGTTTAAAGAGTTCATTTAAAATACTCCTCGGTTGGCACACTTGGAAACGCCGTCCTTTAGCGACATGAGAATCTAGCATATAGAACTAGAAAAGCATTTAATGGCTGTCCCTGTATTACTGAATTTGGGAGTGCTTTTAAGTTAATGGTTTCAGTTTTTAGGTCCTTCCCTCCCTATCAGAAATGCTCCTGTCCTATCTTTCAGGTAAAGAAAAATTGCAGGCCAGACAAGAGTACAGCTTGCTTTAAAAAGACCTCAGGGTACTTACTGAAGCACCTCCCAGCAGCCCATGAAATATTTAGCTTTCATCCCTGCAATTGTAAGCAAATATATCACACAAGTTCATCTCAAATTTAGGAAACTGTTACTTGAAAATATGTTTTTATTCAGTTGTGTTCTAATGACTCACATGTGAAATAGTGGAACATTTGGCTCTTAAGAACCTTTTTGTAATTTATGAACAGAGTTTATTAATTGACAATATATATTCTCTTATTCTGTTAAAATTTAATTTTTAGCTAAAATAGATACTCTTTCATTTTACTTGGTTGAAGTTTTTTCCAACATAAAGGTTTTCCAAACCCTTTCTCATATTAGTAATCAGTCTGAACTAATATTTCTTTAACATGACCAGAATTGCATATAGTACTCCAGATGGATGCAACTAGTGCCTTATACGTGCAAGGACTGTACTTATTATGCAGAGAGGTAACTCAAGTTATGTTGAATAGTATTTTTTCGTGTTTTCATTTTCCACTTGCTCAAATATCTTCCATGCCTATTACTAAAAACATTTTTATGAGGATCAGTACACAATTGACTAGTTTTAGCAATTAATAGGAAAAAAAAGGAAAATAAAGAGATCAAGTTGATTAACAAAAATGCTCTGATAAGAAAAAATATTTGACACAAATTTTTCAGTTTCTTTGACGTATACAGTTGGAAGTAAAAACAAGATACTCAGTTTCAGCCCTTAAACCTAATATGTTATATATATTACACTTCAAATTTAAAAGCATATTGAAGTGGTCTAATGGTTTGAAGGGTTACATCAGTGTTTCCAAAACAACACATTTAAGCCCTTTGTATCCATAAAATGCCTTGAAACGTTGACTTCTGTTCCCATGGGGACAATTATTCAAAATGTAGGAATTTCTCAATAGATAGCAATTTCTGTTTTCTTGCCAATTTTGCTAATACCTAAGTAATGATCAGATTGCTTATCACAAGAGTTTATGTTTTTTTAAAAATTAAAATAGATATAATTTGTGTGTGTAAGTTAGTATGCATGTAATATTTTAATGTGTTTGAAAAAAGATAACTGTCTTAAATTACAACTCAATGTGTTTTGAAGTGTGTGATTCAATAATGTAGGCATTAAAGTATGGCTTAAATCAAGTGCTACAATTTCTGTAAGTGACTTATTAGTGACAAAGTAAACTGCTCCTACCCATCTCATTAAGTATTAAGCATTTTCTTTGTAATATGCCCCCATGATCTTCCTTTGAGGAGTGCAGTGTAGGACTGAAATCCAGGAAAGGGTCCTGGATGGCCTCTCATCTAATTCACACAGTAGATTCCACAAGTATAGGATAGAAACAACAATGGAAAGACATCTTGTTAAGGTGCTTGATAAACATTTTCAAGTACTTTTTAGGGACAAATTTTGGCACAATTGCCAAGTTAGAAATCTTCAGATCTATTGAGTGTATGAGTAATTTTCCTTAAAAGAAACAGAACTATTGTGATTCTACTGTATAAGAGAATTCACACAGACAAATGTGACGTGGTATAAACCACAATCTTTCTGAATTCTGGGCCTCAAAGGCAGAACTTGACAAGTATGGAAAGGATCCCATGTGCCAGCAGAGCAAAGTGGTGGTGGCAGAAATGCTCTTTCAGCACTGCAAGCCAAACCTTAATGGCGCTAAATAGAAAGCAGCCATATGAATATCACTCAGTGTCTGTATTACACAGAATTTGTGAACTGAACAGAGGATTCAATGGCATATATTCCCATAGAATGTTACATTCATAGGGTTTTAAGCAGGCCACAAAATTTCAGTCCCAAAAGCTTTGACAGTTACACCTGGAAATATCCCATTCAAGAAGGCCATCAGACCTCAAATTCACTTACATCTGAGATACATGTTCAAGAAAATGAGGAATGGAAAGACAAAGGAAGATGACTCAATGATCTTAGCGGCCTTTTCCAACCGAAATTATACTATGATTCTAAGATTCCTGGTAAAGCTTTTTCACAAAACTTCCCTTCCAAGATCAAAGACCTTAATGGATTTTCTGTTATTTTCATCAATGTTCAGAATGGATGACAAACAAATCAAAACCGTAACGAAAAAAGCTTTATAATGCTGTTTCTGTGTTCTTTTGTGTTTTTCTTGAAGCCATGTCCATCACATATGACAATTTGTGTCATTGCATGGTTGCATGAAGGCAAGTTAAATCCAGACTAGAAGCTTCATGAAGCAATGATCAATCACCCAAGATATTTGCGTTTGCTATTCAAATAAATCTGGACACACAGGATGGCTAAAATAGCATAAGAAATTATTTTCTTGCATTATTTCTGTGCTCTGTACTTTTCATGCATGATAAAATTTGGATTTTTTCCAAACCATTTACCCAGACCTACTTTTTAGCTGTGTACTTTTAATACCCCTGAAATAAGTTTTTCTCATCTTTTTATGGAGAAACTTACAACTGCAGTGGAAAAGTGGGCAACACTGTCTGCAGACAATTCAGTAACTTCAGATGGAAAACATCACTATGGAAAACTCATGTGTTTAAGACATTGTTTAAAAACAAATTGTACTCTCAAAGTAAGATTACATTAATGTTATATAGGGACAGTAAGCAGAAACATTCCTAGAACAATTAACTTCACAACTTGTTGACTGACAAAACTGAATGTCTTGCTATTTAATCTTCTCAACAGTAGAATTTATTTTCTGCTGTTTTGCTTTTTAGACCTTTCTCTTTTTTCCTCCCAACACCAAAAACAAACATTTTTCTTAACATGAATGTAATAATTTCTTTTTAGCATTGAATTCATTGAACTTGGACTGGTTAAAGTCTTTAGCAAAACTCAAAAAAACCCAGCCATTGGACAGTACATGAAGTATTGTACACTACTATTTCTTCACTGATGCTTTTGAGAAGTTTCCTTCTCCTTCAGCTGGAGGACTGCTGTGGAGAGCCCCCACAGCCACCTCTTCTCCAGACTGCATCAGCCCCTATCCCTTGTCTTCTTCTGGCAGGACAAATGCTTCATGTTGTCCCATTGTGGTAACTCTCCACTGAACTTGCTACAATTTATCAACATCTTTCCCTTGAAACACTCAGAAAAACAAACAAAAAAACAAAACAAAACAAAAAACCCCTACAATGTTGCGGTGGCCCAGCCCAGCTTGGGGCTGAGTGCCATACAGTGGGTGGAATTCCCCACCCAGGACTCCAACCTTGACAGCAGATCCAAGGGCGAAGCCCGAGTCTAGGGTTGACACCCACTGTGTGTCACTCCCGCAGCATCTCCTCCGTCCCATCCAGAAGCTTTGCTGTTCCTTTCTCCCCGTTGGTTCAAACCCCTTATGTTTAATAATGCAGCCTATTCCTTATCTATGAAGCGCTGGAAGGTTCTGTTCAGCTCAGTTCTCTATTGGTTGGTTTGTATCTGTTCCTCCCCTGATATGTTATGATTTGTTCCCTGTTACCTCATGTCCTTCCCTTATTGGCTTGCTCCCTTGCTCCCCTCTCTCTCCAACCCCCTTTAAAAAGTGCTGTCTCCCCCCTCACGAGGCCTTCGACTGAACATCTCCCCTCCGAGCACACCCCCTGCTCCTTCGGCGGGGAAATAAAAGCCGGAACAAAAGACGGCAGTGTTGGCCCTCTCTCGTCTTTTACCCTCACCGAATTGCTAGGCAACAGCCATGGTGCAGCCTGCCTTTCCTGCCTTCTCAGGCAGCCCGACGACTGGTCTTTGGTAGCCACGCCACGTGGACACCGGATCTCGTCACTGGCCGAGACTACCGGGCAGTTAGCGGCCAGAGCGACACCACAAAAATCATACTGCCATGTATCAAACATTTCAATTTTGTATAACAGTTCCTTTCTGTAAGGTTGGTAGTCAAGTTTAGTTTATAAAAAGTGTTAGCCCATAAGGACATATAAAAAGTTTCAAATAGTGATTGATTACACAAGGAGTAGGCACTCCCAGCAGGTTTAATAAAACCTCCACAAAGGAGCCTCAGTTCACTCCAGGAAATCAGTTGTATTGCCCCTGCTATGATTCTCCCAGGGCATCAGTCAAGGAAATAGAGATTCAACAAATCACTGTCCCCTCTGCCTGATAAAGCAGAGCTAGTGCAGCTAAAAATGAATGCCAAAATAATTTCATCTATTAACCTCCTTAACTTTCCAGCAAAAAAGTGAGCTCATTTTCCACAATCCTGTGCATTTCTGTTTTCATTGGAATTAAAGGATGTTCATATGCAAGACATAATGAATAAGAATCTGATTTTCAAAAGAAGGATTTTAATATAAAGGCAATTGAGATGACTAAGTTAAAACAAGATAATTTCAGTTAATAATATAGTAAATAGACTGGGACAAACTGCTGGTGGTAAATTAGTTTATTCCTGGAAAAAACCCAAAACTGTCTTTCCTTTTGTTCCCAGTAAACTCTTTCATTAACTCTTCAAATATATGCTCTTTGCATTGGAATTCTTTTTAGAGTTGGAATGCAAACAGCAAGGCAGAAGAACAATCCCAGAAGTCTGCTACTGAAAAATAGTTTTACAAAAAATCTCTGTAGAAAACCTGGCCCAAATAGTAATTTCAAATATGTAAAATATTAGGTATGTGAAGTAAAATGTTTTCCTGATTTAACATTCAGAGTTATACACAATCATTACAAGTATTAATCACGATGAAAAATATTATTATGTATTTTAGTTTATACTGAGAGTAATTTCACTCCCAAAATTAATGCTTAATGAATAATTAATTTTAAAAGAAGAAAATGCACAAAACATAAAATAGAGTAAAATATAATTTATAAAACAGAATTCAGGAAAAGAGAAATACCTATGAAATTTGCAGTGACTTTTCTCAAAATAAAAGAATAACAGGATAGGATAAAATAAAATGCATCTCAAGCATTAATGGATTAAAGTGAGGTTTTTCTCAGGTGTTTGGATCGATTTTAGGTGCTGTGAATTCTTCATTCTTCAACATGGACATATGCACACAGCTTCTCTACTTGCTCTGTGCATCATCCCTCAGTTTCTTTTTCTCAGGTTTTTTATATTCAAACCCTTCATGCCCATCTTGGAAGAAAAACTTCCAAAAAGTCCCAGTAGTCACAGATTTCCTGAGTTTGTTTTCTTCTCCGCCTTACAAGGCTATAATTGTTGTGTTCCAGTACACTTCATTCCTGTCCATCATAATGAAAGATGAGCTGCCACCAAGAACTGCACACCTTGTAATAAGAGGGAGCAAAGTATCTGGCCTTGTACAAGCACCAGGGCAGTCATTTTCAGATACAGACTGAGGAGTTTGCTAATGAAGATGACATATTGAAGAGACAGCTATATATTGAGGATCAGGAATAACTAAATCCATGAAGAAAGCAACAGATGATCCAGAAGTGTTGTGCATGAAGGCAAAAGATAAGAAAAAGAAAAGGCACTTATTTCTATGGGGTGATTACTTAGGTACTTAACATCCATGTTGAGAAGCACAGTATTTTTAACCAAACAGATTTTTAATGAGAAGAAGACACATCACAATAGAAAAAATGAATCAGATACAGAATCTGAACAAGTCAGCTTCCTCCAGTACAGACTGATAGAGGACAAATACTTCTCTTAAGACCATAATTTAACTTTTCTTTAGTTCTGTCTTTTAATTGCTCTTCAGCCAAGTTCCAATTCCAGATAAGTATTCAATCAATTCTGTGATTTCTGAGAAACACTGGGATTTAGGTTTTGTGTAATGCTGGTGCTGTTACCTACATAATGCTGGCAGTTCAGCTCTTGTTAGTCATTACCTCTCTCAACAGCTTTACAGAGTAGTTGAACAGAGATAGAATTTTAGGGGATAGTAAAGCTTTACACTTGGAGAAGAAAAGAATAGCAGCTTAGACTCCTTAAAGTCTGAATTTGGTAACAGAAAAAACAAAAGAAAGTAATTTTACAAATAGCTTGTGTTATCTTAGTAGAATGTGTGACTCAGAGACTGCCTCAGATTCTGGGTGTCAGGTGATAACTCTCAAAATTAAAGGTATGCAGTTATTTCTAGTGAGTTTGATATCTTGCAGTATGTAAAGTTGAATTGAAAAGTAGTCACTAAAACTCCACTAAAAATATTTTTCTGTCTTTAAAATGAATTGCTTATAAACATTTAGGTTAAGTTTAATGAATATACTAGGAAATAATGATAATAGGATGGTAAGGACAAGGTTTTCAATATAGAAAGTAACAAAAATATTCTTTAAAATAGAAAAAGAAGGGGAAAAATAAGCAGTAGGTGATTGGTGACAATAAGGAGGCATTCCGGGTTTTTTTTGTGCAAAAGTTCTAGGAGTAAACTAAAATGTTACACTGAAAGACATTGAGATATCAAAGATGTTAAGATGAATGCCAATGTGTTTTCTGGCATTAGAATACTAGGTGATCTGGATTCTGTGTTTATTTTTTCAGGTACAGGACAACGTTTGACAAATGTACTTGTCAGTGATGAGAGGAAGATTCTCTGGACATATTGAAACTTAATATCAGTTGCTGCAAGATGAAACAGTTCTATTTTAAATTCAAATGACCTCACACATATATAAGAAAGAGGTAGTGGGAGAAAACGTCTACTTTTATGTTTCTGAAGAAGATCTTCTACATGTTTTCAGTGTTTCTTATGGCTGCAGAGAATATAAAAAAATAAATGTACATTTTTCATTAATTTTTTGCGATATATACAGAAAAGGATATGTTCATTATAAAGGCATTGATGAGGACTCCATTTCAATGAATTAGCCTGTTGGGCTGTGTTGCTTCCAGATGTGATTTGGGAGATCCTGATTTCACTAGTCTTACTGTCCATATTTTACCCTCTGTCCCCATCCCTTAGACATGTCGCTACCTGTCCGCACTGCAATCTACCCTAAACTGTAGATATGATTTCTCTTTTGTATTCTCCCAGGACTAAAAGCCACTGTCTGTCCCAGCATGTACAGATGGTGGGGAACTTTGTAAACAAAATAAAAAAAAGATACAAGTACAGATAAATACAATTAAGATGCAGAAGATATCATCTATTTTTCAGGAACATTGATAAAGGGGATGATCACAGTGGCCAAAAAACCCTACAAAATAGGAGTACAGCCCACACATATAATGGCAGCAGATTTGCAGCACTTGCTGCTACGTGATGACTGGATGTAAGAAGATGAGTATTTATGAATGAGAACAAAATCAAGTAATACTTCAGGGATCTCTGTAGACTCCAGCTATAGCAGACCTAGGAATTCTTCTAATTACTTGGTTCCTTGGTATACTCCAGCTGTATCTTAGTTTCATATTGGAGATTTAACCCGGGTTTTCCATACTTAACATCATCCACATATTTCTGTAAAATAAAAATCCGGGCAATAGGTTGGTTGTTAGTCATTAAACACTTCCAAAGATCTCTGGGATGTCCAGTAGGTAGACCCACAGGCCTGTTCAGAAGGTTGAACTTCTAGAAAAGAAGCAACTCCATATGGTGTTGGACTAATTAGAACTGTCTTGACTCCCTACTCTTTACACCATCTGTCTCCTGAATGCTTGATTATACCTTAAGGAAACATTACCCTCTGGATCACTTAAGCATAGCAGACTCCTTATATCTTTCTCTTGGCCATCTGGCACGCTTCCCTATTCTCTTTGAATGGTCACAAGACAAATTGATCAATCCTTACCCTTTTTTTGCCCATATAAGCTGTCCCATTATGAGTAGGTTCACGTGGAGATCTGTTAGTTGCATTTCTGCACAATTCTGAGATAGGACCCTGAAAAGTTGATTTAGAGAAAGTATTTCCCAGTAACACCTGGAAATTATGGAGAACACTGACCCAATACCTAGCAATCTCTCAGAAATATAGCTTCCAGTCATGCAACTTTACTACTTTACCCAAAAGGCTGAGACCAAACACTTTCAGAGAACTGTCATTCATGCCGGTCCACATGAAATAGAACTGATCTGAAACAATTCATTCTTATGTTGTGGGAGAAGATACAGGGAAGCATGTGGCATTTTGATACATCGTCTGGTTTTCATACAGAAATAAAATAAGGAAAGTGTAATGGGTTGACACTGGCTGGATTCAGGCACCCACTGAAGCTTCTCTATCACTCCTCTCTGCAGTTGGAGAGAGGAGAGAAAATATAAGGAAGGGTTCATGATTTGAGAAAAGCACTGGGAGAGATCACTCACCAAATACCATCATGGGCAAAACAAGCTAGTATTAGAATTAATTGAATATATTGCTAAAAAATCAGAGCAGGATAATGAAAAGCAAAATAAAAGCTTCAAAACACCTTCCACCCACCCCTCCCTCCCTCCCACCTCTACGTCCTACCCCAGAGGTGCAGGGAGACAGGGAATGGGGGTTATGGTCTGTTCATCACTTGTGGCTTCTCCTGCTGCCCAGGGAGATGAGTCTTTCCCCTGCTGCACTGTGGTGTCCCTCCCACAGGAGACAGTTCTCTGTGAATTTCTCTGACATGGCTCCATCTCCTGAGCAGCGGGTCCCTGTGATCTTCTGAAATGTGAGTTCACCCCATGGGCAACAGTACCCCTCAAACTGCTGCAGCGTGGATCACTCTTCCATGGGGTGCAGTCCTTCAAAGACAGGCTGCTCCAGTCTGGGAGAAGGTCTCCTCTCTCCACTTGTTTGTCCACAGGATCACAGCCTCCTTTCAGCATCCATCTGCTCCAACATGGGCTCCTCCATGGGCTGCAGGTGAATCTCTGCATCCCTGTGGACCTCTGCAGGCTGCAGGGGCACAGGTGCTTCACCATGGTCTGCATCACAGGCTGCAGAGGAATCTCTGCTCTAGTGCCTAGAGCACCTCCTCCCCTTCCTTCTCCACTGACTGCTGTGTCTGCAGAGCTGTTCCTCTCACATGTTTTCACTCCGCTTTTCTCTGGACACAATTACAACTGTGCTACCAACAATTTTTTTTTCTTTCTTCTTAAATACATTATCACAGAGGTGTTACCACCATTTCTAATTGGCCCAGCCTTGGCCAATGGCACGTTCATCTTCGGAGCTGCCAGGGATTGGCTCTGCTGGACATGAAGGAATAAGCTAACAAAGCTTGGCCATGGAAACCCAATACAGGACACAAAATAAAACTTAAGGAAATCAGAAAGACAAATGAGAGTGTGAGGGGATGGGGAACAAGGAGTGGAAGACAGGCAACCCAAAATGAAAAAATAAATTTGAAAGTGTAAAATGGCAAAAAAATCCTTTGATTTTGTCCTGCAGTTATGTAGAATTTTTTCTAAAACAATATTTGCCCAAAAGAGTGTAATCTTGAACATTTCAATTTTGTGAAAGAGAATTTTCCTCCAAAAACTTATGGCAAAGTTCTTTCATCCAGTTCTTAGAAAATCATAATCACATAAAACCTTAATACTTCTTCAGAAAAATTGAAAGTACAAAAATGGTGATTTACAGCTGGAAATCCCCATACTTTTTAATGTAGATGGCATAATCATAGAACGTGGAAAAGATCTAATCCTTTTACTAAGGAATGGCTCCCAGTAACTTATTGTTTAGATGAATGAAACAGATAATTTCTAACTTAATTGTCTATAAGCAGCATGGATAAGCCAACAGCAACAACAAAATATTTCCCATTCTACTTAGGAGGACTCCAGTCGAAATATCTCGATACAAGGGTTTTATTAAATGATACAGTCATATGACAAACAGAAATAGACATTGAATGAATGCATTCGTTTCAGAATGAATATGGTACATGAAAAATTTAAATGAGAAATAGAAATAAAACATGGAAGAAAATGAAGATAACTATGTCATAAGTCCAAGAGAATTGGAAAGAACATGTAACTTTAGCAGTGCAGCCCCTGAAATAAAAAACTATCTATAATTTCTTGCACATTTAGTCTACCGAACAGAAAATCCTTAAAATCTGAGATGAACTGAAGAACTACTGGTAATAACCAGAGGACTTGAATAGCAACAAATTCAGTCCAAAGAAATAGACTATTACTTGAGTGATTTACAAGTGTGCTCTGAATGAAAAGTATATAAAAGAAAAAGATTGAAGAAAAAAAAAATCTGCTATTACTATGGAGATGGACTGCCTCACAGTATAGGCACCCGCATTTGAGAGAAACAATGGCTTATGTGAGAAAGGCATATCACTTTTATGAAGTGACAGACACAGAGTCATTATTGCTAAATACTTTAAAACACAAGACTATTTTAATAAGTATAAATGGTAGAGCCCTCAAAGCCCAGAAGTAAAAAATGTATATGTAATGCAAGAGAAAGTTGGTGAACAAGGCAGCAGAAATAAACTAATTTTTTCCCTTCATATGCAAATAAATAGGTACATTTTCTTCCCTTTTTTTTTTTTTTTTAAAAGAGTTAACACATTCTAATACAAATCACATAGATGGATAAATAGACTCAGGAGCACCAGTAGGTGTTAAAGCAAAGAGGAAGAGAATCACATACTAAGGCATGAAATATCAGATTTTATCCAGTGTAAAAAGTTCAGTAGATGAGAAGTGCTTATCTGTGACTTCAAGAAAAGATAAAAACACTCAAGCAACCAAAAAACCACTAAACATCAACAAACGCACAACCCCCCCACAACTACTCAAAACAGTTGTTGAAGTGTTGGTTCAGGAAAATAACTGTCTTTTTCAAGGAGATGTTAAGCAAAAAGACAGTACTGCACATAGATAAAGCAGCATCTCCCATATTACAAACACATAGAATACTGTATCTTGGTACATCACAGATAGAAGCAGAGGTACTGTAACTGTACAGTACCTCTGCAGGTAAAAAGAGGCAGAAAGAAAACTCCAAGCAAAACAAAACAAAAGCAGCAAGACACTATCAAAAAGGAAGCATGGGGATATATCTATATTGCTAACTATTAATGGCAAGTACAGGATACTTATAGGCGTTGATACCATACAGGAAGATTGGTGCATAGCAACAGTCTATATTGGCTTCCATATATTTTAAATAAAATGAATGCTTCCTTTCATAAATGTGATCTTTAAAAGCTTTAATAAAATTTGGAGATGTTCAGGATCTAAAAGTTATAGAAAATAATAAGTGAGATTTTTAGAGGATAATATTTGAGTAGTAGTTTTTGCATAAGATTTTTCTTTTAAGTGGTTTTCTGCTTTACTAACAGATGTGTGAAAGTAAAAGTGATTCTATAAAAATATTTTAACTCATAACTATTCATCATAACTGAGCATCAATTACTCTTATGTACCACCAAAAATTACTTGGCCTCAAACCTGTATTTTTGTAATCTTGTCCTAAGAATATTCTCTCAGCTAAGGATGAACAGAAGCTGACCTCTGACATACAGCTGTTTTTAGATGTGAAAAGTTTGGGTGCTTGTGGTAGTTTGAGAGGGTCTGGCTTTTTGGGCATGGTAGGGGCTAGAAAGATGGCTCCTGTGAAAAGCTGCCAGAAGCTTCCACAACTGTCCAGCCAGAGCCTATCTCTGATGGCTCCTGAAGATGGATGTGCTGCAACCCACAGCTGGGCCAATTAGGAAAGAAGGTAACACCTCTGTGACAATGTATTTAAGAAGCAAATGTGGGAGTACGCACACATCTGCCATGTAGCTGTAGTTATGTAGTTGCAGATATGGGAAAAGGAGTACAGCATGTAGAAGAAACAACAGATATAGACACCAGCAAAGTCAGCCAAGAAGAAGAAGGAGGGAGGAGGAGGTCCTTTAAACATCGGAGCTGAGACATCTCCGCAGCCTGTGGTAAGGACTGTACCAATGCAGCATTTCCCTGCACCCAGAGGGTCCATGAAGGAGCTGAGATCCACCCTGCGACGGAGCAGGAAGGGGGTGAACTCCTACAGGAGGGACTGTGGTCTGGTGGGAATTGACATGAAAAACGAGGCCTTTGCTCCTGGGAACTGAAGGGAGTCAATTGAGTTAAAAAAGCCTTGTTTTATTCCCACCCTAAGATGGACCAGCTCGGCCTTGAGAGGACAAAAGAATGGCAGTAATGTCTGGGTGGGCTGTCTGCCAAGAGGGAAAACATAACTTCTGCAAAAATTGCCACAGTCCTTGCGAAAAGGGAAAAAGACAAAACTGCCTGGCCTCCAAATATTTTGCAAAGAAGAGAAAACATCTGAGGAATGAACTAACTGGGAAAAACTCCCCGGTTCTCCTTGCTTTCTGAGGGGGAAGGGAGGAGGGCTGGCAGGGGGGGAAAGAAAGTATGTTATGGGAAGATGTTTTGCTTGCTCCTTGAA
Organism: Climacteris rufus; assembly: GCA_013398175.1. NCBI lineage: Eukaryota > Metazoa > Chordata > Aves > Passeriformes > Climacteridae > Climacteris > Climacteris rufus. Next base: position 254,448 of record VZRZ01003208.1, on the reverse strand, counting down.
CTCTGTAATAAACCCACTTTATCACTTTTAAGATTTGAGCCTGTTTTAGCCTGCTTTAATTACAGGTGTTTTTCTCTCTCAGTATCCTTATCTCAGCTTGGCAACAAATTCTTCTCCCCTGTCCAGCTGTAGGAGGGGTGGGGGAGCAGCTTTCGTGGGGCTTTGGCAGTTAGCCAGAGCTAGAACACAACATTTTAATATGGAAGTCTTCACGAATTTGCGTGTCATCCTTGCGCAGGGGCTGAAGCGAGCACATATACTAAAATTGGAACGATACAGAGAAGATTAGCATGGCAATTTTTGCAGAAGTTATGTTTTCCCTCTTGGCAGACAGCCCACCCAGACATTACTGCCATTCTTTTGTCCTCTCAAGGCCGAGCTGTCCATCTTAGGGTGGGAATAAAACAAGGCTTTTTTAACTCAATTGACTCCCTTCAGTTCCCAGGAGCAAAGGCCTCGTTTTTCATGTCAATTCCCACCAGACCACAGTCCCTCCTGTAGGAGTTCACCCCCTTCCTGCTCCGTCGCAGGGTGGACCTCAGCTCCTTCATGGACCCTCTGGGTGCAGGGAAATGCTGCATTGGTACAGTCCTTACCACAGGCTGCGGAGATGTCTCAGCTCCGATGTTTAAAGGACCTCCTCCTCCCTCCTTCTTCTTCTTGGCTGACTTTGCTGGTGTCTATATCTGTTGTTTCTTCTACATACTGTACTCCTTTTCCCATATCTGCAACTACATAACTACAGCTACATGGCAGATGTGTGCGTACTCCCACGTTTGCTTCTTAAATATATTGTCACAGAGGTGTTACCTTCTTTCCTAATTGGCCCAGCTGTGGGTTGCAGCACATCCATCTTCAGGAGCCATCAGAGATAGGCCCTGGCTGGTCAGCTGTGGAAGCTTCTGGCAGCTTTTCACAGGAGCCATCTTTCTAGCCCCTACCATGCCCAAAAGCCAGACCCCATCAAACTACCACAGTGCTGGATTTATTAAGCATTATTGTTAGCAAAATGAACCTTTGAGAAGACAAGCATTACAAGACAGCATTTCAGCAGAATAAAGTATATGAGACAGCATTTCAGAATTTTAGCTGAATGAGTCTACAAATATGTCCTCCCTCATTTTCACTCAGCAGGATAAACAAAAACTGTAGATCACTACCAGCTGCACATTCTGTCAGGCTAGTAACAACTTTAAAAGCACAGAAAGCACAAATGTATTTCATATGCAGGTCGGATATTTCCTAAGGTAGAGCTGTAAAAAGTCGAGCAGTTTTAATTTGGAGACACATTTTCAAATGTATTTCTGCACAGCTCATTTTTTAGTATATTTTTTTCAGAAGCTCACATTTTGACTTTGTTATTTGAAATCTGAAGATAAAACAGCAAAAAAACCCAGAAAAATAGAGACTGAGATAACGAGATTAGGAATGAAAATAGTACTCAAATCAAAAATCCCATATATTACTTGTCTAAACAATTACTTTATCATATGAAAAATATACTTTCTAGAACAGTGAACCTCGAATCACAGTGATGACTGCAATTAAAACTAAAACCCATAATAAGGGTTTTTTTCCACTCCTTCTCCTTCTCCTTCTCCTTCTCCTTCTCCTTCTCCTTCTCCTTCTCCTTCTCCTTCTCCTTCTCCTTCTCCTTCTCCTTCTCCTTCTCCTTCTCCTTCTCCTTCTCCTTCTCCTTCTCCTTCTCCTTCTCCTTCTCCTTCTCCTTCTCCTTCTCCTTNTCCCTTCCCCTTCTCTTCTCCTGCTCCTGCTCCTGCTCCTCCTGCTCCTCCTCTTCCACCTCCTCCTCCACCTCTTCCACCTCCTCCTCGACCTCTTCCACCTCCTCCTCGCCTTCCTCCTCCCCCCCCTTTCATTTTCTGAGTGCTATTACATGCTTGCAGGATTTTCCACTACTGTATCCTAAGCAAACCCTTCAAAAAGAGCTTTATTCTTTCAAAGTCACATATCTCATTTTAAGCAGCTCACTAATTTCTCAAAATCTGGATGACTAAACCAGGCTTATAATCTTCCTTTTCTGTGTAAAGCTTTCCTTTAAAGTTTTCATGCTACCACCCTCAGTCATCCAGAAACAGAAGTCTCCTTTGATACTCTCCCTCTCCTTCCCCTACACTTTCATATCATAACCAAACCCTTTTGCAACTTGCTCCACATCTTAAAAATTGCCTGCATAAATCTACCCACTTATATATTTTTAGTTCTCTTCTGAAATATGTCATTCAAAATAACTCCTCCACATCCGGCTTAAGAAAGCACATTTTACAAGGTTCCTCTAATATGTGTAGCTTTTTTTGTTTAAGTATAAATACATTTGTATGTATACATATATACACATATATACATGCACACAGTTATATCAATAAAAGAATACAAACAGTATGAAAGGAAGAGTCAGCTGTTTGTTCCACGTGAAAATGTCATATCTAAATCACCTAAAAGAGCTATGAAACTATGTTGTTTGTAAATTTGATCATATATCTATCCCTGTTACACGATCAGTCCACATAATCTTAGAACTTAGGTTTTCCTTTATTCTTCCACTATCATTTAAGTTTGTATTCACTCTAGTATAACTTCTAGTATAGGGACTAAACCTCTTCCATCAAAGATCTAAAAATTTTCAGCTGTTACAGAACAGAAGATATAGCTGAAGCTGAATCTCTACATGTAAGAAATTCTCTATAATAAAAAGAAAGAAAATAGTATAACAGAAAAGAGTAGCACATCTACTCTCAAACTAGCTCTTAAGGCAAAATAGAATGAAGACCCTGGAAACTTCCATTGAGCTGAGATGATTCGTGTGAATGGTTTGTTCACTTCTAATCTCCAATTGTTGAACCTATTCCACAACAGCAACAAATTTTTTTTCCTCTACTGCAAACTGCCTGCAGATTCTTATATCGAAGCACAGTTTTCTAAACTCCAAGTTTATGTCTTTTTATTTTTGTCAACATTCAGTTGCCTTCAATTTTCTTTAAAAAAACCACCTCCTGTAACAAAAACGCAGAAGACATCTCAAGTGAATCAGCTAAATTAAACAGCAATTGTATCTCCAAATCCAATTCATATGGGACCAGTAGCTACAACTTTAGTAGCATTCAGAGGTAAACAGAAATTAAACATCACCAAACAGTATAATTATTCATTTGAAAAATCCTTTCAAATGGCTGAAATCCTCTCTTCCTCTTAAAAGGCATGAAATTAATAATAACAGCTGGTTTGGATACAGCCCTGTTGATATTTGTATGATGTTCCATTATTGTGAATGGGGTCTGGCTTCCTGCCAGATCCTGATGTGGCTGCAAGCTGTTTCGAGTATCAGCTAGTATGGAAGCTGTCAATCAAAATATGCTTCCTTTATCACCACTGTGGTATTTTATGAAATATCAGAATGAGATGCCACACTTGCATCTGCTCTAGCATGAGCTGCAGCGTATCACCCAGGTGCGGAGCCAGATCCTTTTGAGTGCCGTGCCCATGGGTATGCTAACATCAGGACTATCCTTCAGAGGCTAACTTTCCACTGGATAATTTGGAATCTTATCAAAAGCCCATTGAAGTCAAAAGAAATATTCCCATTGATCTCAGAGGGCTTTGATCAGGCCCATGGTGAGTATGTACTTAAGCAGTCTTTTAGTGCTCTTGCAACATACACAGCCAAATGAATACACTCAATCTGTTGAGTAAAAATATGAAAGTCAGCACAGTTCAGCTGACCGGAGTCAAAAGTCAGAAGGGGAATTAGCATGCAGCATTTGTGATCTCAAAGCCTTTTTTAGCTGTCAAAGCTCAACCTTTGAGCAATCAGGAATATTCACAATTGCCTTTGCCTAGTTGCGGTTGAAGTCTGTCCATTCCTGTGTTTCTGCTAGTGAGGGGACAACGACATTTAAATTATTGCTGTGGCATAAGGCTCTGAATACAAAGCCATTTTCTAGTGACTAGTTCACATGTGAAACCCCACGACCTTAGTGAAATTGATGTTTTCTGCTGAGCACAGAGAGATGTTTTAATGTGTTCATACCATGACTAATCTTCCCTCATGCTGTTCTGCACATGATCAGTATGCTTCACATGTGCAAATCAGGAGTGAAAACTTCTATACTGGAGCTTCTATACTTCTATACTTTTATGTGTGGGCCTTTCCACTGACACTGTTTCAAACTCCATTGTTTGACTAGACAGGGATTTAAATGTCATCCACTTTCCCTTAAAGTTTTAATGTAGTTCTAATTATTGGACTAATGTGACGAATGGGCATAGGTAGTCCTTTCCTGGCCATGCTTTAGAGAACATATACTGTTAATCTCCCCACTATCCCAAGGTGGTTTCCCTCCCAACAGAATGCTGTTTACTTGAGGAAAACCTCTCTCCCTCAAAAGTGTTTCAGGGGACTTGCATCTCAGATTGCTGATCTCTGTGAATCTCTTTTCAAAGTAGAAATGGCATGTGTGGGATGTTATGAATTTGGCAGTAGGGTGTAAGGAAAATACCGCAGCAGATGTCACTATTGTGGTTTTATGTTGTGTTTACCTTTGGACTTGCCCCAGCTCCTGTACCTTTAAAACTACACTCTTTGGGAAAACTTCCTTACAGTGAAGTGCTACAAAGGTTAGAATTAGGTGACCCACTAAAGACCCAGAAGAGATGTACGGTCTTCTACTGCATGTGTTTAACATTGCTTTTATAACAAAGATTATTTCACAATTGCACTGATATCAGAATTCTCTGAAAACAGAAGTGGGAATTCATGCCTCTAGCTAGAGTAGACTTTAATCTTTTTTTAATGAAGTGACCTAGTAAGGAAAATCTAAATGAATACTAGGAACTTTCTGGCAAGATACAATAGCACTGACTCCCCTACTGAAACATTTCACAAGGTAATACCCACAGATTCATGAATTTAGTGAAATTGCTGGGGTATCTAACGTATAAATAAACTTATATATTTATGCCTATTCTTCTGAAAGACAATGTTTAAATTATTTTTTTTTAATCACTGTTTCTTTTTCAATATTGCATCTTTATAACTAGCTATTGACTATATATCTAGAAACTGCAAATTGCAGCCGGGAATTCAGAACAAGACTCAGTGCTGTTGAGCACCCAAAACCATGTCAGTAGCATGTTATAGTTGAATAATAATAAAGTGCTTTGGAATGCGTACACCAAAGTCAGTGTTACAGAGTTGTCATAAAAATAGAGAAAACTATGGGGCAAAGTAACTGGTAGGTGTTTGTCTTGTTATCAGAAGCAAAACTATAATTTCTATAACAGATCATTGCTCACATAATGTAATCAGAGACACAACCCCACACAATTTTTGAACTTCTTCTGATAGCCTTGTATTGAAACAGATGAAGGAGAAACATTTCAAAAGCATCAAAGTGACTTCAGGGCCTGAAGGAGACAGTTCAAAAGCAGTTCACACACAGTGGGTTTCTAAGGTCCCTAAAGTGATGAACTTGCATCACTCAGAGCATTTAGAAGTGCTCAGACCCAACCAAGATACCTAACAGGGTAACACTGTCTACAACAAAATAATTGAAAATGTATCTAGAGCTCATAATTCACTTTGGTGAATTACAGTGCTGTTGTAGTCTTTTACATCTAAACTTAAAGTTGTGTCTATGTGTGGTGAACTTTGAAGAGCCTACTGTTTGGAAAATAACTTTCACTTCAAAGATTATCGATTGGTGAAAGTTTTGAAAAGGGGTGTGTTTAGGAGGTTAAAACTTTTCAAAAAGGCCATAAGTACAGAAAAAAAATCCTTAAAAGAATCCTATGTTTTGGCAAAAAAAGTTTACATTTATCTGGTTTGGTGGAAAAGAGCTTTAATTGATTCTGTTTTCTCAGACTGTTGTTTAATTTCCTTTTTTTTTTTTTTTTTTTTTTTTTTTTTTCCTATTTTTTTTTTTTTTTTTTATTTTTGTTTT
>VZRZ01003208.1:236816-248481 GCA_013398175.1 Climacteris rufus | reverse complement strand
TTTTTTTTTTTCCTTTTTTTTTTTTTTTTTTTTTTTTGATGACCAAGTATTTTGTGTCTAATTTAGTATGGTTTTGGCTAGTTTCCTGTGTGTTTTAATTTTTTGGGTTTGGTTTTGATTTTGGTTCTTACCCCTGGATCAGGGGCTGTGGCATTTCAGAGGCTTCTACATAAATTTTAACCATTAGAATATTTGGAAATCTGTGACAGAATCAGAAGTCTGGCATAAAGCGGTGGAGTATTACCTACCAGTCCTTTACCATGGAAACAGAGGGATAGACAGCTGTGTCAATGTTACCATGGTGAATAAGGTGAGATTAGTTTGTGTCTGGCAAACAAGAGCAGGCATGTTCCAGACTGGTAATGCTATACTCACTTACGTGAAGGAATACAATTTTTTCATATGGGAAAAAATTGGTCCTAGTAGCAGCAGAAGCACGTTTGTACAAAACCTGTGACTCACTGTGCACCACTGAAAAATCAGCAGATGAAATTTCTGAGGATTCCAGTGTCAGAGATTGATCTTTGCAGTTCATGGTTTTAGGGTCAGGTGAGCTTAGAGGCTTTTGTCTTTTATTTGGGGGGAGGGGCTGTATGGATGCTGTAGCACTAGAAGGTGATAAAATATTTAACCAAGTGACTCACTGCACTCAATCTGATGCAAGAATTCACTATCCACTTTGCAATCAACATTTCATCTGCGATTCTTGTATTGAATTTTCAGTAAGGAATTGCTTGCCTTCACTGTGGTGATCATTTAGAACAGAACCCTGTCTTTTCCTGACACTGCTTCTGTAAAGAGAATTACTAACAGGCATGCTTCCATAAAAATCCCTTTGTTCCAGCACAGAAAACTTTATTCCACGAAGAAGGACTTCTGACACTTTGCTACAGATGATGAGACATAGCTGTATATTCATTAGTCATGGAATCTAACACACAATCACAAAAAAAAAAAAAAAAATAGAAATAGTTTTATCCCCTAAGTGGTCAAACCCTATTCAGTGTTAGACTGTGTTATTTATCTGTCTATCTGAAATTGTGTCATTCTTTACTGCTCCAGCTCAGTGACTTTGTGAGAGGAGGATATTTGTCTTTAAAAATTCTGGTAATGGATAATACATTGGAGTGCAAAGGGCATCCTAGGGAAGAGAGAATCTGTATGTGGGATTATTCTTTTCTTAAGTAAAAATGCTACACCTTTTCTAGAAAACTGGCAGCTAATTTTGCTGTCAACCACATCTGCAACCATTTTAGGCTATACCTCTTCTTTCCTTAGATTAGTACATTCAACATCAATAAATAATAAGAAGACCATGATGTACCACAGTTAAATTCAGGGCTGAAGTGGCAGCAATAGTGTCTTCCCTTCATTGCAGGACAGCAAGCAATGGAAGACAGAGCTGTCAACAATCCTGAAGTTAAGTCACAGATTTGAATATTTGAGCTATGTATTTAGGGGCTTAACCTTAAAATGTTGTTAAATTTTATGTATTGAACAAATGTACATCTAATAAAGCATCACTTTAATCTTTTGCTGTTTCAAGTTCTGAAAAAAAATTCTCATCCATAAACACCCCTATCCAATAAATACAGAATTTCTCCAACATTTTTTAGGTGATGAAAAATATGAATTATCTGTACAGTAGTTCTATGAATAATTGCACTGTGTTAGTCCACTAAAATATAAAACTGATGTCCTTTTAAACCTGATCATTGTGAAAGGGCATGCAGTTTAATAATCTCTTGAACTAATATAATTTAGTCTGGGCATTGAGTTTGTATCTTGAGCCAAGAAATGTAGGTTTCTGAAAATCAACAGATCAAATGTGTATCAGGGTTCTTGAATGTTTTTCTTTTTTGTCACCATAGATGGTGCAGTTGACCTAATTGGAACTTTGATTTAAATATCTGACTTTGAAGAGTCAATATTGAATCCAGGCTCTCATTTGTGTCACAAAAAAAAGTGAGAGTATTTTTAATGATGGATTTAAAGTTTCTTATTAAATAAAAAGTGAAAATGAGAAACTAACAATTGCAAACAGCAACACCACTGGTAACAATTGACTAATCCATTACCCCATGCCAGAGATGTCTCCTTACTTTCTGCTTTGTATCCATAGATTCAGATAGCAAATGGTGACACTTCTTGTTCAATTGTATCAAACTAGCACTGAAAACAGAACTTGAGATGTTAGGATCAGAAAAAGAAAATGTATATTTCACAGTACCCAAAATTAGACTTTGCAAAAGTGATTTTTGCTGAGGGTTGTCTACAGTGTTAAGTTGTCTACAGTGCATAAGGTGAGCAGATGTATTAAAACCCTCTATATTATCTAAATCTATTACATTCCTCTTTGGCTACCACCGTGGGGCACAGTTACATTTGCTTTTTCTTGACTTTAAAGTGAAGTTAATTAAATACTGCTTCTTCTCCTCCTCATTTCTTCTCCAGCACTGATCTCAGGTCAGCCCCACAGCCATTTTTGCCAGCACCACTGAGTGAGTGGTACACCACAAGTGATGAATGGCAAGCTATGAAGAATGGTTGGAAAAAAAAGAGATCTTACTCTAGTTTAGCCTCTAGGATGTCTGGAAATGAAATCCTGGTTTTGATTTTCATCTCAGATCAGTTCAGGACATTATACATTACATTTTTCTCGTTATGTTACAAAGATATTACATATCTTCAGAGCACAGAAAAGCTTTTGAAAACTTATTAATGATTCCCAATAAGTTCTGGGTAAAAACATACCAATATGGAAAATTAAAGTCCTTTATTAAACATTAAAATAGAATTATTTCAACTACAAGCCTATGACAAGGTTAAAAATAGAAGCCTGAAACAAAAAGGGAACTATTAAATTTAAGAAAAGAAAAAAAAAAAACTGAATTAAGACCAAATTTCTTGCAAGCAATATGAAATGAATTAAACATTTCTGAACACTGTGGGAATTTTCAATAAAAAGTTGTGAATTGTGTGGGGTTTTCTTCTTCTATTGGTGTTATGTGTTCACATATAGCCTTCAGCAATGTAACCACTACATCTAAATAACTTAGTACATATCTATAGAAGTTCATATGTAGAACTCCTTATAAAATCACAATATAATAGAGTTTAGGAGATCAATATAGGTAAGGTATTTGCCTTGACTGTCTTTGGGTTTGTCTTTCTGTAGGATACTATCTTTTCTCATAAGCCAAGCTTACTCAGGTATCTACATAAACTGTGGTATGTATAGACACTTTCAGATCAATAGGCTAAGTTTTTGCTTCAATCTGAGAAAAAGTCTCACTTTAAAGGACAGCTGTAAATCCATTACTTTAAACTTCACAGGCTTTGGAGCTGAAAAGCATGCCCATGGATATCCATGCCCATGGATACCATGTGGTACATAAACATGGAGTACTCTAGACAGAAGTCCTCCCACTGGGAGACCCCAGTCATGTTCCATGCTGCACACAACAAGCACCAGGGTTCAGACACCCAGTACTTGAGTGTGTTCTGCCAAACTTGATCATCTGTGTCTGCGAAAGCACTTTCTGACTTAGCCACACAGAACACCAAGTTATTCTCACTTATATATTTATATTTCTCCCTCACGAAACAAAATTTTCATAGATATTCAGAAGGTCAGAGGAGGAATGCACTGCTAAATGTCTTGTCTAAAATGAAAATTTCATATGGGAAACTACAGAAAAACATACCCAGTAACTGATTTACTAATGGCTAAAATACATTGCTTCTCTCCCTTTTTTAGTAAATTGTCAAATTATATAGTGTAAAACACAGATGTTATGAAAATCAGTATATAACATAGTAGCAGAACTAGCAGAGCGATGATAAGAGAATGAAAGTTAATACTTTAATAGTGTCTTTATCTACATCTTATCCTTTCTTTTTTCACACTGTCTCCAGCAGCTTTGATACTGTTTTTCACGATTTCTTGTGTGTTTCACATTTTCAAACATTTGAATAAAAGAGGAATGTGGTTTGATGTCCCAATTGACTACATTTTAATTCCACTTGATTCCTGTTATCAGTTTATTTAGTAACATTTAACATACTCTCTAATCATTTGAAGCCTTGTACATGTGTACTTGCCAAGATGTTGACCCAGTAATCCAAATATTGACTGCAGAAATAGTGACTTTATATGTTGCATTATCAACTGGAGAGCTATACAGCAGTAATTTAAATCTCAGCTACAAGAAAGCAAAATGCAAACTTAAATATAACACATCTTTAAATATACAAACATATTATCCTTAAAATTATGTAGCAATTGTGATTATCAAAAACCATAGAAGCAGTTAAGTAAACATATGCTACATTTTCAAGAAAAAATATTTATTAATTTTTGATGGAAGACCATTGCTGAGCTTGATTGTGATTCACAAATAATTTCTGTTTAAAGTCTGTTTTCTTTAAAACTAAAACAGGGTCCTTGAGGTCCTGCCCTATATGACCCTTGAAATCTGCCTTATTATTACCGGGCTGCTGCTTCCTGGTAAGGAAGTTTCAGAACTACAATGATTAGTTCAGACTTGAGAATTCCAGGTTCAATTTTCAGCCATTTCCCAGGCTTCATATCTCTGCTCCAATATGCGTACATCTTCATTTTCCTTATCTAACTTTAAAGTTAGAAGATTTTTTCTGAATTTTCTGTATAGATTCCCATAATGGTTGGCATATTGTGTCCTAACATTATAGGAATTTTCCTGTGGAAGTACTTCTTTTCCTTTCTGTAATAAAAAGATTTAGAAAAATTGATTTTGTAACTTAGGCAACTAAGCTGAAGATCTAAATTTAGGCAATATGAGCACATTCTCAAAATATATTATTTACTGACCTCAATTCTAATAACCTCAATAACCTCAATTCTAACCTAGGCAAGGCATGTAATTTTTTAAATCTAAGACTAGCTGAGAAGAGTAAAAATAATGTTTTTGTGAGCTAGTTTTCAATTTTTTAATACTTTTCTTCTAGCTATGTCTAATTTTCTTATTTAGCATTATTATTTATGCACATCATATATGTGAGTATTATTTGTAAGTGTATCCCTTTTGTTTGTATTATTTAAATTATTGGTAATTGCATTATTTTTTGCTCAACACCATCTGTCTGTCAGTATCCATCTGCTATCTCTTGTTTTAAGCTTAGATTGCAAGATCTTGGAGCATGATTCATCTTTTTTCCTGACCCCTTAAAAATTACTCTTGGTTCCTACAATGACTGGGAAGTCTGGTTCTGAAACAGAGGCCCAGTGAAAAAAGTGGTCTACAAACAAAGAATAAAATAGTAATCCACGCTCCAAAGAGGTGGGATAACAAATAAGTACAGATAGACAGATGGCAGAGTAAAGGGAGGCAATGAGACAAACTTAGCCAGCATGATAGGTCCTGTATTACAACAACAGCCTTCTTAATTTTTACATCTTTTGTAGATATTATAAGAAAAAAAAAAGATATTATAGGAAAGTCCTCTCAGTGAGGAGCATGTCTCAGCACCAGAAAAAAAAAGATGCTTATTCAAAAATACAGTGAGCTGGGGAGTGAACTTCAGATAAGTGATGGGAGTAACAATATGGAAAATGGAAAAGGTCATGGAAAGCTTCTAAAATTGAAACAAGCCACTTAATTTGTGCCATAAAGGATCACTAAGAAAATAATGCAAACCTGAGCAGGAAGACAATCAAAGCAATGAGATAGGAAAACAGTATTTGCAGCAAAATTTCAAACAGCTGTGCGTAGGGCAAACCAACAAGGACTGCAGTCAGAGGTGGAAAGTACAGTCATGAGATAGAAAGCAAAGGTAATTGGAAATGTTTTGGACATTTAAATATGGTTCCATTACACAGAACAAACTGCAGTTGCTGAAGTAGCAGACACATGCAAATAGTAAACAAAATAAGCTTCTGGAAAAATCTACATTATTGGTCACATTTAATCATTACTAATAGAAGAAAATAATTACTCAGCGAGAATTCTGCTCTAGATGTGGGGGTTTGTTGCAGAAGTACATGTGCAATACACAGCCCATGAACATCCCCAGCAGCCTGATGAGCATTTCTCGATTCTAATTCTTTTATGGGCAGACCAGACAAAGGTGTTAGTCTGAATTTCTCAGATTATTTTAGCTGTCTCAGTGTCTTAGGTAACTCATAAGATTTGCCATCACTGCCATCCATTATTTACATTTGTGAATCATTGTGAGTTAAAGACAGAAAATGAATAAGAGACTTGTTAAAAAATACGGCTTTACTGTACTTACCTGACATGTCTCCTCTTCCTTGCTACATTTATTTATGATAGAGAATATATGAAAATGGTTTCTGTAGGTCATAGATTCACTTATTCATGGATCCCTTGTTCACACTCACTTTGCTCCCTGAATAGCAGAATCTGCAAAGGACAGAGTTCAGGGATAGTTTACAATACTTAAATGTAGAAATGTTCATTAACAAAAATGAACTGGCTACCCTCACCACAATCTAACTGGCATCTCTTAATCCTGAAAACTTTTTTTTTTTTTCCACAGAATTTTATATGGATTCCAGTTAAAAAGATAGTCAAATGTGCTCTAAATGTATTGGACTGAGAAATATATGTTGTTTTGTAGTTATAGTGCACAAGAAAGCAAAATTATATAGGTGTTTCAAAGCAGAAGACACAGGTTAAGGACTTTACTGACTCAATCTTCAGGAAACAGTATATCTGAGCTATATCACAGAATCAAAGAATGATTGGAGGGACCACAGAATGATTGGCTGAAGTTGAAGGGACCTCAAGGTCATCTCATCCAACTCTTTGATGAAGCAGGGCCACCTAGACCTGCTCACACAGGACCATGTCCAGACAGCTTTTGAATATCTCCAAGAATTATCTCCACAATATCCTTGGGCAACCTGTGCCACTGCTCAGTCACCTTCACACTGAAAAAGTGTTTCCTGATGTTTAGACTGAATCATCTGTATTTCAGTTTGTGGCCATTGCTCCTATTCCTGTCACTGGGCACCACAGGAAAGAATTTTTCCCATCCTTCTTTCAGCCAGATATATATGTTAATAAGATCCCCAATGAGCTGTCTCCTCTGCAGGCTAAACAGTTTCAGTTTTCGCAGTCTTTCCTCATATGAGAGGTGCTCCAGCTCCTTATCACCTTAATGTCCCTCTTTTGGAGTCTCTACATGTCTCTCTTGCACAGAGCAACACAAGGATGGAGAGAGTACTCAGGTGTGGTCTCACCAAGTGCTGAGTACAGGATAAGGGTTATATCTCTTGACTTGCTGGCATCACTCATATTCAGCCTAGGACACCAATAGTGTTCTGAGTCTCAAGGATTTTGGTGCATGTTCAAATTGGTGTCCAGCTGGATCCCTAGGTCCTTTTCTGCCAAGTTTCTTTCCAGCTGGATGGCCCCAGCTTGAACTGGTACATGGAGCTGTTCCTCTCCAGGTGCAGGACCTGGCATTTCCCCTTGTTAAAGGGGATCCCTGGCAGGTAGCAATCCTGTCCAGTCACTTGTTTTCCATCCTTCTCCTTTCCAAAATTTCCATTTACATTGATGGTAGGGGTGAACTGCTGCTATTCTGCAGTGGGGTGTGAAGCTTTTCAAGCTCCTGAGTCTCAATGAAGGTCCTTTCTTCTCTGATGCTCAGTTCTTCTCTTGACTCCTTCACTTACTGGCATAGCTTCTCCATGATGGCAAACCTCCCCCACAGGACAGAGGTGCATCTCTCCTGGAATTACCTCCAGCCTTGAACTTGTAGGACTGATTCTGCTGCCTCAGACTTAGTCTGTGTTGAAGCCTCTACCCTTACAGGGACAGCTGCTCCAACACCTACTGAGGAAAGTGCCCTAAGATGTTCCCACCAGAGAATTTCACTTGAGGCCCACTTTCACACCCCCATCTTTTATCCTTCTGTGCAAACTGCTGTGTCTGTTGGCTTTCTCTGTTAGCTGTTCTCACAGCACATTAAATCTACGTATTTCAAATCTCAGGTCATCAAAAGATGCAACTGTTCCAAGTATAACTCAGAATATAATTTTATATTCTTGGAAACATTAAAGAAACCCTTGCTGCCTAGCTCTGCATAGGTCTCTTTCTGTTTCTATTACTATTACTAGACCTTTTATAGAAAAAGGGTCCCTTCCTCATGACTCTATGTCTGAAAGTCCAATGAGCTCAATTACTTTGATGCTTAGAACATGGATAAGAGTGAGTTTTCACACCTATATATCATTAAGTTAGCAGGAAATGTGAGAATCTCTTCAGTCCTGTCTTTTCTTAAGTCTATTTAAAGAAACCTGAAAGAAAATGTTAAGGAAACTTCCCAGTCTGACCATTCACAAGTCTCCCTGACAGTCACACTCCCACTACCCCAGACTGTCACTGCTGGGACTGGCATATGAAACTCTAACCCTGAATCCTCTGTTAGTCTGTGGGTATCTCTACGTCAATTATGTTTGTCCTGTCTTCAGCATGGTTGCAATTGGTTCAGCTTCCACTTCTGCTTTACAAAGTGATCTAACAAACACTACGATTCACTAGAGAACCAGACGGGCTACCTGCAAGACATGAAATTACATGACATAGACTCTTACAGTCATTCTCATGTGGGACTTACTATAGCACAGAACCTCACTGCTGTAGAAGATTGACTTAAGAGCTGTCATGAAATGCCTTTATCACATCAGGGAAAATTTTATTAATATAATTGACGTCTTCGTCTTGAATATAGACTGATTGTTACAATATATTATCTAGTACTTCTCAAACCTGAACAAACTGATCTAGTATTTTTATTTCCTGTTGTTTTACTGGTAAGAAAGGCATGAGACCTGCTTTTTCCCTCATGCAGATACTGCAAGAAGACAGAGTAGAGGTAAAAACTAGAGTCCTGTTGTGGTAGATGGTGAGAGGTGAAATTTAAATCAACAGAGAATGAGACACTGATAACTTATAAGAAGAGATTATGTGATTTGTGGGGCATACCCCTTAATAATTTGTTTTATTTGTTCTCTTCTCCACTAAAGAGACACTTTGTGGCATGTGGATGCATAAAAAAAGCACATATATACTAACTGACATAAAAAAAGGAATATACTTGTGTGTGCATGTATATGTTTGTTTCTATTTCAAATACATTAGCATATAATTACATCTAAATACATTATTAATATATTTACAATTTTATGTCTTTGTGTTATAAGCTGATGTGTATTTTTATGATATATAATGGAAAAATATGATGATGTCCCTTGGATTTATTTATAATACATAAAGTTTAGTTTCATACCACTGAAGAATCTGTGCATGGCTTTACTGAACTATAGACTATGTAATATAGAACCAGTAGAACTCCTCTCGAAAGGTTTATGGTCTCAATATTCAAGGCAGGCAAAAAAAAATGGTAGCAAGCTAATAAGAATTTCTAAAGGTAAAAAAAAAAAAGAGAGACTGTACACTGTGTCCTTATTTACTTTTCACATCGTAACCTCACCGCCCACTCTCCTTTGTCTTACTGCCTTGCCAAGTCTCCTGCACAGCCTTGATTTATGACAAGTTCTCTCCTGTTTTATTATTGGCCATGAAGAAACACTGCCTCTCTTTGAGCACAGGGTGCTTTAAAAAAAAGTCAAAAATAAGCAACTTACTGTATGTGCCCAACACTAAGTTTGTAGTCCTTCCTACCCTGTAACAGTGGGAGAATTTCTCTTGTGCCCCTTACAGGAGTCTCATATATAATTGCAGTTTCTTATACCAATGTGCTTGGTCACAGAGTATTATTATTCTGCACAAATAAATGATAACCCTACAAATCACATGATTCCAGTGTATTTTGCTATAAAATAGGTTTATTAAATACAGACTATCCTCTTCTTTTCATTACTAGTTGTTTAGCCTGTGAAGCAGTCCTTGAAAGGGAAGAGAAAACGTATGACAACTAGTAATTTGCAAGAGCTGGATCTGCTTCAGTGAACAATAGCATTACCTGAGATAGTCTCGAAGTGCAATAGTGAGCTCATAGGTCAGACAATACCAGACCCTCTTCAAATAACAGAATGGCTTCTCTCAGGCACTTTGTTTTTCTGTAACAGTCTGTGTGTCATCTTGCTCAAAGTAGAGAGAAGGCAGGAAATACAGAGAATGAGAAATCTGTGGAAGAACAAAATGGAAGGAAAAGAAATAATTTTAATCTCTCTGGACCTAACTAATTATGAAGAGAAAAAGACTGATGTCTCCAGTTTAAGTAAATCATTAGTAATTTTCTGCACTAAGAGAAATAGCTGAGTTCACAGGGATGTTGTAAAGATTTAGGATCATAAGTGCCTAAGTGCAAAGTAAGACAAAAATGGGAAATCCTCTTAAAAGGCAAATGTAGTGATAAAAACTCCCTATTGCTTTTAATAGATAATAAATGGGACTCCTCTGAGTTAACTTTTCACGTATAGATTTCAAGGAAATGGCAAGGATTTTTTTTAGAAGACTTGGGTAGGGAGGGATATTAACTAGAACAATGATAGTTTAAATTATTCTGCAAGATATGACTGGTATAATGAAATACTACAGAGGGTTATGGCTTCACCATGCAGATATTGTGTGTATGTAACACAAAACGTCAAGGGTTCTTTAACATTAAAATTAGGAAAAAATTAAGCAGATGGACTTCACAGGTGTCTCTTATAATGAAGATGCATCTGATACGTGTTTATTAAATCTAGATTTCTTTATTAATGCAGTAAGTACACTTAGTTGAAGCATGATGATAAGAAATACGCTGTCGTTAATACATTAATCTTAGAGATGTAAATAGCACTAAATGGAATCACGGGTCTACCTACAAAGACAGGTGGGTTGAAATCTAATAATTTCTTTTATACTTTAAGCATTTCCTGCAAATACCTGAAAGCTAACGAGTGCTCCTGCAAATTCTTCTAAAAATATTTATTGAAAATAAATTTAAAATGGCACCACTCTTTGTGCTACTTACAATATTTTTGTGGATTTTTCCTTGCCACTTTTTTCTATTATGTCATGACAGAGAAGAACTCTACAAGTTTTATGAACTTTCTCACCAGAGCACTGTGTGTTTGCATGACAAAATGTTGTAGCAATTTGCAGATCAAATTTAATCACTGAGAAAAAATGCCAAACATATGAAATGTATTTTGATTTCTTAAGTTGCTCTTGGATATCTTTGAAGAAGAAAAGAAGAAAAAAAGAAGCAAATTTGCCATATGTGTTATCTGTATGAATCTCTTTTTTTGCATAACTATGTTTCTCAGCATGCAGATAAATATCCCATCTCTCTGGTACGGAACATTTGACAACAAATATTTCCATGTCCAGATGGAAAGGACAGGATTTCGACTGCTTATATTTCCAGCCTGTTGCCTATAATTTTGTAGGCCCTGGTTCAAGCATGCATTTAAATTTATCTTTAAGCATCTGCCTTCATGTCATTCAGCACATGCTTAAGTCTTCTCTTGAAAAGGGATGCATTCCGGAAAAGAGATCTTGAGTGATGCTATTCTCTGCTTCTGACACTGAATTTAGTCAATGGATTTTGCAAGATTCAATTTAGAAAAAAATTTTATTACTTTCAAATTAGCTTACTGTATCTTCTCTCACTCTCTCTCTCTTTGGGTTTTTTTTTTTTT
>VZRZ01003208.1:180182-236788 GCA_013398175.1 Climacteris rufus | reverse complement strand
TTTTTAGGATTGAAAGGAATTCATGCTACTTGGAATTGTATGTCACATGCTTCCTTCTCTTTTCTCCTTCTTTTGTATTGTTCTATTGCTCTGTCTACTGTTCTCACACAGGGTTTGAATGTTACTGATTACTCAGCATTCTTCAACACTAAGAACAGCAGACCCTCCCTGCTGGATCTTATCACTGATCAGAAGACCCTTCTTGCTCCACCAAAGAGCAGGCCCTCCACCACTGATAACAAAGTTTCAGTTTCACCCTCTTAAGCAGAGCATTCTGCTACTCTTGACAAGTTGATCTACTGCCAGATGTTCTTGTCCATGGCAGAGGAGCTGGACCAGGTGATTTCTAAGAAGTCAGACTCTTATCAGTTCCATTCTTATTCTGATATTGAATGCAAGTCTAAAGCTAAGCATGATACCATGAACAAATCTCTTAATCCTTATTGACACAGAACAACTTGAATCTTGGCAGGACTATCAATATCACAGGTTTGCAGAAGCTCTGCATGCATCAGTGCTACCCTTAAAGGTACTAATTCCTCTTCCTTCCTACTCTATAAGACATATTGTTCAGTGAATGAAATATCATCTGCTAAAAAGCAACACACCTGTATGAAACCATAATCCATTAAAATAAAATTAATCCAAGCCCTGGAAAATAGGTAAAGCATTGTGACTATTAACTACAGTGGTGGGGTAATATGAATTTAGTTTCAGGGTCATTTCAGGTCAGAATGAGTCTGATTAAATGATAAAGGGCACACAAAAATGGAACTCTAATCCTCATTTTAAAAATCACACTGCAACATTTACTCACCTATTCACTTGTATTATAAATAATCTGCCTTAGTGTTTTATCACTCTTCTGCAATCCCTTTCAAATCGATTACTTTGAATTACAAAGTACTTTAATTCGATTACTTTGATTACTTACAATCTCATCAGGCATTATGATGCCTGATAGTGCAACATGTTCCACCAATAGAGAGTGAAGATGATGTCACTATAAAGCCAGGCTCTCTGTATAATCTCTGTAGCTGGCAGTCTCAGACCACTCAGGTGAGCTACAGGTCTGTGTGGAGCTTTCCCACTGATTGAAGCATGACTTCTAATATTTGAAGTTCTCTTATTTTCTGGAAAGTTTAGTTTGAGGCTTGGCAATGATCCAGTATGACTGCCTGAAATACAATGTGTGAAAATCAAATGATCATACTAAGATTAGATTCCTGAGCTTCTTCAAACAGCGTTGATCCTGCACTAATGTTGACATATTTGCTATCTGAAGAGGTTTGGTTTTGAATGGCTCTTTTCCTTGATAGGCTGGTAAAAATATATCAGCCTCCAAAATGCTAGTTCCTTCAAAAGAAGGAATTAGATGGCTACATTTTCTTTTTTATTTTTTTTTCCAGTAACTGGATGCACAAGTTTGTTATGGGAGCCATTCAGGAAGTATGAAATATTCTTTATTCTGCAAAAATACAGACTATTATCACCTACCTGGAAGTTTTTTGTTCTTTATAACCTGTTATTTCTTGCATTTAGGAAACAATATTGGACTTTACACAGTTTGAGAGAAATGCAGTTACAAATTTTGATGAACTAATTTGATCACTGATTGTACATTACATTTCCTTATATAAATCATTTAGAAATGGTTAGTAAACACTTAGAAGTTATGCATATATGCACATAATAAAATTTATCTTCTACAATTTGTGTATTTTATATATATACAAATTAAGACTTTAATTAATACCCTTCACTGTTGTATTTGAAAATCTTTAGTACACTGAATAAAAACAGAAGGCTTCATCAATATGCTATGATACTGACATTTCTGAGGTCAAAATCCTGATAGACTAATGTATTTTAAATGCCATTTGGTACTGGTTCATAAAAGAAAAAATAAAATTGCCACTTATGAAATGAATTTTGCGATTCAGGGTTATTTATCTTTTGGATGATGCAGCAAAAATTACACTTCATTTAAAGCATTTCCTAACTACCCCCAGTGTAAAGTAGCAATAAGTGTGCCTGCAGGCACGAGGCTTTTCTGAACCAGGTCAAATGCACTGACAACATCCTGGCTTATGTCAGCAACTGAGTATGCAGTAACACGTTAAGATATTAATTTCTAAAAAAATTTAGCTTATGTGCATGATTTGCTTTCTAAAACTGACCTGTAGAAATACTTACTGATGGGCTATCTTTGTCCACAATTAAGGATTTCTACAGATTGAGTTTTAGAGAATCTTCTTTAAGCAAATGGTACTATGTCAAGTGTCTTTGATCAGCTATTTTTTGATGTCTCAGAATTTATTTCGTTTCCTAGAGTTGAGTTAGTAAAATTCTCAACATGGTAAATTTATTTTACTTGGCAATCTTTTTTTTTTTTTCTCTAATTTTATCCATAAGTGGTATAATTTAACAGTTAATTCTCAATCTACAAAATTTCTCTCTAAATTTAAAGTAAATTTCAATTCTAGTTAGAGTAATATTTGAAAAGCAAATTTATCTCTAGCCAGGGTGTCGTAAACAAGTATTCTTTATTTTAGACCAGCCCACAATGAATTTATTCAAACCGGTGATAAAATGTTTAGTTAGTGCTAGCTCAAACAAATATAAAACTTAGAATTTATTAAGATGTTGTAGCCTTAAGTCAATACAGACTTACATTCATCTTCATATACAGATAAATACATATGCACTGCAGAATTAAATATTTACTTGAATTGTATAAATTAATTTCTTGTGTATCTTTACTGCCTTATCTGATCTGCTCCTGATGTCCCATCAAACCCAAGTTTTGCATTCTTAATCCTTAAATTGCTTCAAATGGATTACTTTGTTGTTGTTCTTGTTAAATCAAATTGCCATAAAAATGTTTCCTCCTTCTCTTTACAGATTTGGCATTTCTCTGAAGCAATTGGGCTGGAGGCCAAAGCTGTAGAAGAATCAGTCCTGGATCAGTAACAAGTTTTTATACACAAACAGACTGTGATTTTAAAATTTATTGTTGTATTTCTCTACAGAGATAGAAATGGGAGCTTTCTTTCCTGGAAATTAGAGATTCCCATTTTCCCACTCGGATACCAAATCCCTCATTCAAATTCTGAAAAGACAAAGGAAAACAGATGTTTAAAACCATTGTGTCTTCTTTATGAACAAAAATGTGCTTCATAACATGATTTTTTTTTAAACAATACTTATCATTGTTTACCCCCAAAACACGGACATTTATCTTCAACACATAATTTCTTTTTTTTCAAAATCTCATCCTGAAACCCAAAATGCTCATGTTCTACAGCCTCTGTATCTTTATAGACTACAATGTCTTGTTAGATTTCTTTATACAGTTTTCCTCTTTTGATAACATAAGTGCAGATTTCAGAATAGTTACTACTATAACACAATCTGGCTAGAGATATTATTCCCACAAAGCAAAAAAGCAGAATAATGCTGCTGAAATAAAGCTTCCATGATGCATGAGTAGAATATTTCAATGGTTAGAAAAACCACATTTATATTTTTCATTGGAGTATTTTGACTCTAGGCGTGACAGCTGCGATAGAATACTTAATTTTGCAGAAAATTTAACCTTTTTCTTTTTTTTTGTATTAAATTTCAGTTAGAATTAATTCAGTATTCCAGTAGGGATGTTGGTGGTAACCCAGAAAGCATTTTAACCAGCCCTCATCATTATTCAGATCTTTTTATTATTACTGGAGACTTCAGTAGTGACCATACCCCTGGGACATGAGAGAGAACTTCAGTCTTTAGAAGCCAGACAAAGGACAGCTACAATTTTTCAGACCTGATTATGGTGTGTTATGGGTTTATGCCATTTATATTTTCATTTTGTTTTGCTATGAAAAAAATTATTTTGTATGGAGAACATATGCATGTTTATGTTGTTGTAAAAGAGACAGAATTTGCAGTATGGTTGACTTAATGTTGATACAGAAAACAGACACTTTTCGTAACTTTCTCAGCCAAATTGTACTGTTTTACAATACATTAACAGTTTTTCATGTTTAATATCCTTGTGGGGGAGTCTGAATGAAAAGAAGGAAAAATTGCCCATGCTTAATAACATTAGCATTAAAGTTGTCCCACTAGACATTAACATTTGCACCTCATTAAAGCAAAGATTGTGTTTGAAGGGCAGATTGCATAGAGGTAGGAACAGGAGAAGCAATGAACATGTTATTGAGGTAAATGGGGTAAGAGATCTGAATTTTGCCCTTTAGAGTCTGATTTTTGTAAATGTTTCTTTGCATCCAATAAAGAAAGAAGAATCTTTAAAATGGAGCCTAAGACCTCAATAAAAGACAAAAGTATTTAAGTTTCTTTTTTAAGCATTACTTTTGAGTAAGGGCTTCCAGAATGCCTAAATTAATAGAACATCAGTATTTTTATTAGCAGTTTGAGGGTTCTATATTCGTTCAGAGATTAATAAAAAAAAGAAGGTATAGTTGACATTTAACTAAAGCAACTTGAATTCACTTTAGTAATTAATCTAAATGCTTTTATAGGAACTTCCTTCAAAAAAACCTCAGAGTAGTACTTTGTATTTTCACATCATCTTCACAGACAACTGTGAGCAGTCAGCACCTGAAAGCCTGATCATTTCTAGTGAGAGTTTTGACCATAAATCAAGCATAGGGAAATAGTTTAGATTTGAGAGTTATTTTAGATGGGCATCTGATTTTCTTGATTAGGCATAGACATCTGGGACATCCTGCAGTATCTGAGACACCTTTGTGAGGTTATAAACCAGAATCAAGCCCTGTGTTCCTGTAGTGGCCTAAAAGATCAACTGACTGTATTGATTCCTGCATGCAACCACCTTCCAGTGAAGCCAGTTAAGTTTTTTACAAGGTCTATTATTAACTCTCCACACCAGTAAGAATTCATGTTCATGCCTGAGGTAGGTGTGGACTGATAGTCAGATGGTCAGTGCTCATTTAAGGCAAAGTCTCAAATGATGTATAGGCTGACTGTAGATCACTCTGCCCGTATAGGATTCTCTTCTTTCTCCATTCATTTAGTAAATACAGACTTCACTCGAGTGATTTTGGTGGCTAATACATTGTCCATTTTATAAATCATGTATGAGTTCGTTTACTAAAATGGCTTGAGCTTTTGACTCCGTGCTAACTGTACTGTTAATTTATTTAGCTGATACACTGTTGTTAGAGGAAGGGAATAAGCAAGTGGAGAACCAGCTGGCATATTGTCTTCCTATTCCAAACAGACAGAGTATAGATAAATACTTAGCAGTTAATACTACTTCTAACCCTGAGATATGGTTCAAGGCCAAGTTTTCATGCACTAATTGTACTGTTTCAGAAAAGCTTACCTCCTGGAAGCCATTTTCTGTTCTCTGGAGTGGCTAAATAAACACAGTCTGTATGATTTGGCTCCCTAGACTAAATTATCTCTTTTGGATGCTTTGACTACTCGACCAATCCAACTTTTTTAAAAGAAAATAAACATGACATTATGGACTGTGTTCAGGCAGAGAAAAGGGTACATTTTAGAACGAAATTCTCAGAAAACCAAAATAAAAAGCACTCTTGGTCCGGTGTAATTTTTCTATCTGGTGGTGCCTATTTGAGAAAAATTGCTGTTCGCAGAGTCTCCTCTCAGCAACACCACTGGAAGGGAATGGATGGAGGTGAAAAAATAGTAACAAAAAATCTGGGTTTTGCTGTTGGGGAAAAAAGATACCAAAAGAAGGAATGGATTTAATTTATTTTCACTCAGGGACTGGGTAATTTTTCAGGGTTTTTTCTGACCTCATAGTGAGTAGATAGAGAAGATCAATAAAAACCTTCAAAACTAAAGAGCTGAGAACATAAAAATTTTCTTCAAGTCATTACTTGTGAGTAATTGATGTGCTTTATCAGATTATAGTATTCTTATTATAAATGTACAATAATAATGAATCTGTGTTGTACCTAGCAGAGTGTTCCTAGGACGGCTTCCATAGGAGTACTTCCTAATTCCCAGTGGGCCATAAGTTCATTCTGCCTTACAGATGACCATTACTTAAACTATTTAACTATATTTCCACTAGGTTGTTAGGGGAGGCTGGTACTGGGTGAGGGATTTAGCCTCACTATGGATAAGTAGACCTTGAGGAAAATTCTACTTGCTGGTACACATTGGCTATTTTTCTGTTGGGAATATTTCCTGCCAGTTCAGAACCAGTCCAAAAAATGCTGTAAAGAATATTAGAGTGGCTCTTATGTTCTTTGAATTCTTGGTACAGTTCAGTTTACAAAGCAGCATGGAAGCAGACAATATGCTGGTTTGACACAAGATATATAGAGATGTTCTGAAAATACCCTTTCTATAATATGTTTTTTCAATTATAGCTTATTTTAAATCACAAGGGTTCAAATCATCTTTCATTACAGTAAAAGGACTCAATGAATAGATGTTACTTTAAATATATAGCACATATTTCACATGAAGAACATAATGCATGGAACCCTCATGTTTTCTTTCATGACCTTCATGTAAAACTAGAAATTCACTCAGAAAGTGTGAAATAGAATGCATGACATCTGGATTCAGATGCTGTGATTTTGTAGAAAAATATTTCAGGACTTCATTTTAAATTTCTAGGATGTGACCCTTGAATAACTGAAAAAACAACATTCCCTCTGGGTTGGAATTAATAATGGAAAAAATGTGAAAATAAGCATTTTCTTTGAAGACATTCAATATGATTAGAGCCAAGGAGTTATCTCACTTATTAGGACACACGACACATATTCATATTCCTTAATTTCTAGAAATAAATATTGTGAAAAAGAAGTAAAGCACCAAAGTCACCTGTATGTTTAAAATTAAACGATTCCTTTTCTTTTGTCTGATATGATAGACATGTTTAAATTTTGTGAGACCAATGAACTCCCTTCTCAAGGGCTGATTTGAAATTACTGAGTTCCGTGTAGTTATATAAAATCTATCTGGTACTAACACAGATCAGACAACAGAAGAAAATGTATTATGAAAGTCATTCTTAGTATAGTATACTCATTGGCTTTCTAGTGACTGATCTTGCTAAGTCAATAGTCACTACTGCAAGCAATCCTTTGCCATTTCTTACTGTCTTTGGACCAAATCCTACCTTCATTTTTATCTGTGTGGCAATGGAAAGACAACAGATCTACACATGAACAGACAAAAGAGGACTTTTTCCCGGTAGGACTTAGTGAATGGCTATAGTTTGCCATCCTTTTAGCAATGTTCTATTGATTCCCCTTATGAAGAAGAAAAGGGAAATTATTTTGGGCCATGGTAAGGACTAGGTTATATTTCCTGTAGTAAATCCAACAGCTAATACTTCTATCAGGCAGGAAATGAGGGAAAAGAAGATGCATTAAAGGCAATTGCTGCACAGAA
The DNA here is from genome assembly GCA_013398175.1 of Climacteris rufus. Classification (NCBI taxonomy): domain Eukaryota; kingdom Metazoa; phylum Chordata; class Aves; order Passeriformes; family Climacteridae; genus Climacteris; species Climacteris rufus. The sequence goes on along the minus strand of VZRZ01003208.1, from coordinate 229,369 downwards.
ATTGCAAAGGAAAAACAAAGGTCTAAATAGCAAATGCAAAGAAACTAACAAGATCAAAAATTCAGTCTTGTCAAAGAAACCCAAGCTACAATATCCATAGTGCACTCAACTTCCAAACAGACAGTCCCTGCAGGAAGAACAAAATCTCCTAATAAAAGTCTTTCAGACGGAGCGCACAAGCAGGCAGGATTCCCATCCCAATGTTTCTAAAACAAGCTCTTTGCTCCTCAGACATTAAAAGAAAAGCATCTGTGAGTTACACATTATTAAATAAGCTTCCTTAAAAAAATACACCACCTGCTTTTAAATTTCTCTACAGGGTTACTATGGTACCTTTTTTTTTATTTTTCATTTGCATTTTCATTTGGGAAAAGTTAATATTTTCCATGAACTTCTGGTCTCTGTATTTTCAAGTATTTTTCTCATCAAATCAATGGAAATCTTCAGCACACAAAACTATGAGATTAGACTCATTGGTTGGCTAGTTTTCTAATTATTCAGAAACTCCTCAACTCAGACTATTTCACTATTGCAATCTCAGATGGGCCACAAGTCAGTTTTTGAAAACAAATTTCCAGTAGAAAAAGAACAAAAGCATTAGGAAATTATTATTGAGCACTTTGTTCTTTTAACACATTATCTTTTTAAAGTGCTCTGCCTTAAAATTATTGGGGAAAACAATCCTCCTCACCCAGCTGATCACCATATAGGTGGCCCTTTCATGAATTTTTATTTGACACATTTTCCATTCTTCGATCATGTTCTTACTGTGCTAAGAGAAAGGCTTTTAAAGCTCACAGAAAAGTTTCAATGACAAGTACAAAAGACTAACAAGAGAAAAAATCCTTCATATAACAATCCAAAAAAACCCTTCATAGCATAATGTCCACAGTGATGTCAGCTTCAAAACATCCTCCATTCTGATGAGAGGAAAAGGCCAATTAGACAAGTTATCCCAAAGCAATGTCAAAAGCCTACAAATTACAGTAGCTATAAAAGCCAATCCCAACAGACTTCTACAGACATGTAAATTAATGCCATTGAAAAGCAATGTAATCAGGTCTCATTTATCATAATAATATCTTCTGATATTATAATATCTGCTGAGACCTGATAGCAATCTATGTACATCACAGGCAGTTTATTTAAAGAGATAACAACTGTGACTTGAGCAGCTCTGAAAACAGCTGTTTTAATTGCCCAAAAGAACCCAGGGAAACTGAAATTCAAAAAGTGACCTATTGCACTATTTGCTTGGGCTAAACTAGAATCAACTGCACTCATTTCCAAAGTGTGTGGAATAGACTAAAGAGCAAGAAACTTTGCTTTTCCAAAATTACAACAGGTTTTAAATCTCTTCTGAATCTAACTTAATGCAAGAAACACCTGAAAGCTCAGAGACACTATGCTTCAAATATTTTTGAGACCGGAGATAATAAATTAAAGATTACTCTACATTTCAGAGTGAGAATATTCCTGGTCTGTGCTAAAAACCATTGCTACCAATTGCAGTCAATGATAATGCTCTTTCTGGACCGTTCATGATAAAGAAGTAATGGTCGAGATTTTTGGCTGTAACGATATTTATGACCTAGCGACTCTCTAAGTGTGAAGCAATATTATGTGGTTTCAACACTATTTCAAAACAACTGTTGAAAGAAAACCTAAACTATCCGAATGAATTCAAAAAGACTGAGCTGTCCGAATCTTTACTGTGTTTTTTCTGCCAATTCCCTACTTCCCGTGTATAAGTTTCAAAAATAGACTACACTGTGTTACTGCAAGTGTCTGTCAGTGAAGAGAACACAGCAAAGCAGAGGAGAAATAAGAATCAGTCATTTTAACTCTCTTTCCAGTAGAATCTGCTTCCTTACTGGTAAACAAAGCATAATCAATCTCATCTTTGCTTTTAAAAACTTCAGAAACTATTTTTTCTAAAAAAGCATTTGGATCTCCACGTTTTTATTCTGTGAAAATTGTTGGTAGTAGATATGTGACTTGACTCTCAGGGCTCTGCTAGATAAGCACTCACTGTATGTCATCCATGTTTCTTACAGAGATTTCCACCCAGCATCCATAGCTACCTGTGTCTAAGTCTCTGTTTTCTGAGTGGTATGTTAAAGCAAACCCATTTTCACTCATGAACCCTGGATCAGAAACTGAAATGGTCTGTCAGGGCAGGGGGCAGCTAGGAGGACAACTGGGGGAAATTCCAGTGCTGGCAAACCTGGATTTGCCAGAGCCATCTTTAGAGCCCTGATCAAAATGATAATTAGTAAATTATTCCAGACAAATACATATATATGCATCTTAAGGTCTCATAAAAGGCATGAGAGAGAGAGAGCAAGATTAACAATCGTTTTATACAAACATAAAATGCTGACAATTTGATTTCTGAAACCTGGATTCTGCAAATAGAGAATGTAGATGAAAAAAATCTGCAAAAATTTCTTTTAAAGACAGTTAAGACATTTGGGATTCACCTTATGTTGCTGTTTTAAAACAAATGTGTTTGACATTTCTTTTGCAGATCATTATTTGGTCTGTTTCAATTCAATGCCACTTGGTGCAAAGTAAACCACAGTCGAACTGGTAAGTTTTCTTATTCAAGTTTTCTTATTCTAAGTAGAAACTTGTCTTGCAGATTTGGTTTTGAAAATCTTATTTTATTCTGCTTTTCTCAGGATTATGTGATTTGAGATTTAAGCCTTGGCACAAGTATGCTCTGAGAGCAGACAAAAGATGGAACATATGCTTCCAAAAATACCTTAGGAAAAGACAGAACATGTTAAGAGGCCATAATTACACACAGCCAGAAAACTTTGCCTCTGGGGAAAATAGGCTTCCTGAATCTCATTCTGTAACAAATATTGACAAACTATGTGCCACTCTGTGTTTTTGTGACACAATTTTGCCAAGAGGGTAGAACAGAGTAACACCAAATCAAGGGAAGCTTGGATAATGGTTTGGTTCAGGAAGGAAAATCTTTCATTAAGTTCCTGGTAAATGACAAACAAGTGCAATGTACACCATCTTGCAGACAGCTTAGTCAGCCTCTGTCAGTGCACCTGATTCTCTCTTCCACCCCTCTGAATCACTGTTTATAAAAAAAAAAAAAGGCAGGAACACAACTGATGCCAATCGTGTGCAATAAACATGGGACAAGACTTCCTGCACCCTCCTTTTGGCCCATCCCTCACCATCTTTGCACACCCTCTTCTGCCTCGCATGCTTGGTTAGTCTCTTTGAAAGGCATCCTGCTGGTCAGGGATATCTGGCTTGTGCAGAGGGGAATGCAGACACAGCACAGGGAATAAGGAGGAGAGGGTAAAGGGCTATCAGCTGTAGGAAAGGGCATGATCTTACTTACTGGTACACAAATTGGGAAAACATGCTGAGTTCAGAAGATTTCTGAAAGAAACTTTCCGCCATTGAAAGCTATGAGTATCTATCCCTTTATAATTAAAACATTTTAGCAGTACTGGACTAAGGCTTCACATCTCTGATGATTTACAAGTACTTTTAGGCTATACAAATTGGGTACTGATGCTTTGTTAACTGAAACAGATACCCCAAGACATAAAAGGTAACTTCAGACAAGTCGCTTTATCTTTCTGTGCCTGTATTTCCTTGGTTGCCTAGTCTAGTCACATTGCAGGTTCTAGATGTACCCATATATACACATACCTGGGTACCTGAAATTATTAGAGTATAGTCTTCACTGGCGTTTCTACAAACTAGCCAAATACAAATAATTCCTGATATCCTTAATCATAGAATCAATAATAGAATCATATAATAGTTTGGGTTGGAAGGGACCTTTAAAGGTCATCTCATCCAACCCTCCTGCAGTGAACATGAACAAATTCATTTTTCCTCTAGTAAGCTGCCAAGTGGTTCAAGAATTGGAGATTTCTGATTATGTTTTACTTTATTTATCAGAGATGGCCTTGGTTTTAGCTTCCCTATTCACAGGTGCAAGCATAATCTTATTCCATGTAAGAAGGGATCACTGTCAAAAAACTGATGTTTTTTCACCTACCTGTATATCTGACAATATAAAAGCTTGCTAAAATTTACTACCTTCATCAGCCTACGAATATTTCTGCCAGTGTGTCAACTGTGAGCAAGTCACCTTGAATTAAATGAATGAATTAGACAACTTTCTCTAATCTGGTACTTTGCATTTTGCTTGTTTGGGCAACCTCCTGAGATACAATTCATGGTTTTCATGAGGGTCCAAAGCTTTTGATATTTTTTTCGCAAAGCGTACTAAAATCTTCTTCAGTAACAGGGTACTTATGAACCATATATGAGAAATTACTATTTTTTTATTAATAAAGAAATAATAGCAAAGGCTTTCATTCTTAAGTTATGGGTATAAGTACTCAGTATGATGAGATATAAAATATCTTCAAATATTTCATAATGTTTGGTTGAAAATCCATCTGATCCTGATGCCTGCCTTAAGCTCAGAGATGGAATTTCTTCTTTCAGTCTGATATGAAAATGACTGCATGCAGACAGAATTTTCAGGTGTTTGTTTGTGTATATATAGTTGTGAGTGAGACAGACTTTCAGAGAAGAAATTTAAAGTCCCGGTGCATATATATATGTTATATATATTTTTTTTGTGTAGGTCCTTTCAGATGTACAGCACTAGCACCATTCTGATTCAAAAGATGAGAATCAGGAATATTATCTCACACTGATAACTCTCCATTTTTCTCAAGCTGTGCCTCCCTATATAAACAGATGGTTTGATATTTTGTAGTGAGATAGTAAGTATTCCCTCATCCCAAGCCAAATCTGCCATCGGCAAATTCATTCCTGCTGTAAATTGTAATTCAATTGTCAAATTAAAAATGTGACGTTGCATGAGACCTTGTAGCACTAAGCAATAATTTACTCATCCCTATGATTTTATGCTACTAATTTTTGTTATGTCCTTCAGACAGATGCCTTTCCCATGCTGTGAGGTTAAGAGACACACTTCTCTCTGCTCCCATTTTTTCTTTGTCACTAAGTTGATTTACTCCTCCCTGGATTTATCTGTTCTCTAGACATGTTTGTTCAACCCCACTGAGAGTAACATCTTTCTGCCCTTGGAGTTAAGAAAAGCCACTGAACTTCTACTTCACGAAGAAAAGAAAGAGACATACATGATCCCACTAAGATGGTTCTAATATATTAATCTTTACCTTTCAAACAATATTGCTTGTGAGTATGCATAAAAATAAGGCATGTCTTTTTTCTAACAACAGCTATTATACTAAAAGAATATCATAGGTAGAGCATTTAAATGCTGTCCTACAACTGTAGACAGGAGAGAAAAGATACGTGGTTATATCTTGTGAGAATGAAATGGTTGCGGAATTCTTTTTTTCCTCATTTACTTTCTCAAAAATAAATAAATGTGAAATATATAAAAGGTCAGTCTGTTCAGGATGAAAAATTTCTTATGGACTTCCTTCTTTCCCCAGAATCAATACAAAATTCAAACTCTGCTATTGTCAAAATGAAAAAAAAAGTTTTAAAAAAGAATTTAAAAAAAAATTTAAAATCTGTGAAGTAACATGAGAAGACAGCATGTAAATTAAAATAAGTTCTTGCAAATAAACTGCTCAAAAAATCAGAAACCATTTTTCAGTTTTAAAGCTGGAATCTTCTCTGCCTGTAGTAATAATACATAAGCATAAATGATGCTTTACACAAACAGTAAAAACCCCTGATGAATTAATATTTTCTAAGACAATGAGAATTATTAGTTATGGTTTCTAATAAAAATATATTAAAAAGTGATTTATGGGATAGAAAATATACAAATAACAGTAACATTTCTATGATGTGCTCTTCAGAAATTCAAATACTTCTCATTGATATCTCTATTTTTATATAGTGGGAAGAATCTAGCCTGGACTTACCATGTAAGAGATACAAAAAAAGGGTAAATTTTTTCAAACTCACACTCATCTAGCACATTGTCATGATTTTATTACAGCACCATACGAAAAGCTTACATTGAATTTTTATTCCTCCTATGACCTCTCATCCTTCATCAGCTTTTCACCATGAAAAGTTCTATTTCCCTACCAAACAGTAGTTGTCTTCTCCCCACAGTCTTGGGAGGCTCTTCATATGAGATCCCACTCCCAAAAGGCAGTGTGGATAAGGTACACCAATGCTTGTTTCTTTATCCTACTGTGTTAAACACCTACTCAAAAGACTGCATTCTCAAGCACCCATATGCTAAATCACATGGAGTACTATTTCTCAGTTACATACTACAAAATATCCCTACTTATACAGCGTAATAGGCCTACACATTGCAGAAAAAATTTGAAAAAATTAGATTTCTCATGAGTCTAAAGGGTCTCAGGGAACTCCAGCACGGAGCGTAATGTAGCCTCCACATGGCCAGCTTGCTCCAAAGGGGGCTAATATTAAGCAGTGTGAATATGTTGTTAATCTGTAAGACAGCTGCCTCCAAAGTCATAGGTCAATGCCTGGCTTTCTTTTTTGAGCAACACAGACATAGCTTGTATAGTCACATAGTTGTGTTGTAGAAGTGCTTCCTGTCGAGCAACAAACATCTAAATGAAGGGGAGATGCCTTCGAGTGTCAACAACCTCTGCCACAGCTTTCACAGTCAAATGCCTCCTGCTCCACACATCCTCATTTCTCCCCAGTCCAACACTCCTGTTTTACCAAACCCTCTTTCCCAAACCTGTAAGTTTCCCTTGTTTTTATCTCAGCACTGTATTTTGGTGCAGGTGTGATTCTCTTTTTTCACTGTGCCAGATGAATCAAGCTACATGAAACCGGGAGAAAGACCCAAACATGGATCTAGCCTTGCATTTTAGCACCTCTAGAACTGAGGGAGAAGACATCTGCTTAGTATTTGGTAGGGAGATTGCTCTTTGCTTGTAGATTTGACTTTTCATGTTGTTTGGGAATGTCTTTTGTAGCCTTCATTTTTGTGTGGAGCACAGTACCTTGGGCGGGTGGGAGTGCATGGTAGACAGTATTAGGGGTACACTTGGTCTGGAGAGCCAGGAATGAAAGATGTTTCTAAGTAGCATCTGACCCCCAAGGTACCCACTTCTCTGACTGTGTTTTAACGCTAAATACTTAAATTAAGCAAGTGGTGAAACAAGATCAAAAGCACAGGCACAGCATTGAGTACAGTTTTGTAATACTCTCCTCATGGGTGAAGTAACAGGACAGCAATGTCATGGTGACTGAGTTTTCTGAAACCTTTATGTCCTTTTTTTGCTTTGTTTTATTTTAGTTTTGGACTTAACAAAGCTACTGGTAATTTTGTGAGACTTTCTGTCCCTTCTAAATTGAAGCCATTGATTTTTCAAGGAAATTATAATAAAAATGTGCATTTTTAATTAAATGAAAATCTATGCTATGCAAGTAATAATGATTCTACTTTGAAAGTGATTCTTTCACTGCTTTTATGACTACCATGGGAATAAAATTTAAAGAGAAACAAGAAAAGAAAATTAAAGAAAAAAAGAAAAGGAAAAAACCAAAAACGACCAACCAAACAACCACCTCCCACCCCAAAAAAAACAAAAAACAGAAAAAAAAAAGATAAATACATGAGTACCAGCCTGTCAAGAGCTCAAATTTCATTAAGAATCAAATAGAACTGATATGTTGAAAGTTTTGGATTCTAAGTCTAGGCATACTTAAAGCTGAAAAATAAAATATTGTATAGCAGCGTACTTGGCAGAAGCTGCTGCTTTTGAGCTTCAGGATTGGTGGGAAGAAAGCCAAGGCAATGCCCTCTGAACCTTCTCCCTCCAATATCTGAACTCCCCGCCTGAGCTGTGGTGAAACCCCATATTTCCCTTATGTTACCCGTATCCATACCTTAGGTCCCATATAAGGCTATGTCCTGGGAAGCTCTCCCCTCCACTGGTCACTTTGAACCATGCGTCTTTCCATTGGGTGGTCCCATGGTCCCCCCCTCCTTTAAGACCCTTGCAGAGCTTCTGCTTGGTCTCTCTTCTGGGTTAATCCAGCCACAGCTGGACATCTCCAGACTCCTTCCCTGGACCCTCATAACACAACACTGGATTTATAATAAAAAGGCTATTATCCCAGAGAAGAGCCCCCTGTGTAGCCTTTCATTCTTGCTGATGCTGGAACATCACGCCTGGGGTAACTCTCATTTCTAGAGGAGCCAGCACAAACAGGTCATCTGCAGTAGCTAGAACTCTGTACTTTGGGAGAGTTGTAAAACCATTGCAACCCGTCCCAGCAGGGGTTTCACTCGCATAAAGGACGCTGTAGCTACCTCGAGAACATCGGGTTAAGCGTCTTTAATATTGCATTTCACTATTCATTCAGCAATAGTCCTGGAGTACTTATGTCAAGGCAACATTTATCATTTATTTCTATTCTTACATAGAAATGTTGCATTTAGCTTGCAATTATTCAAATGAAATAATTCTCTCTTTATTTGTAATATTAGAATCACTCTTCTATTATTAGATAAGAGACTTATTTTTTAGTTAAAATTAAATTGGAAATTTTTAAATTCATGCCATTTGAAATAAATACTAAACAAAATCTGCTTGCTTGAAGTGTGTTTTTCGCAGTGTGGAAGACAGAGAGAGGAGTCTGAAAAGCACCTTAAAACCATGGGCATGAAAGCAAACCACAGCCTCAGAGACCTAAATCAGACTGGCACATACAGCTTGTGGTCTGAATTAGACATGGATAATGCATGGAGTTTGTTACAACAGAATAGACAAAACCAGCCAAAGTGATGGATGGACAGCTTTCCTCATTTACCTTAAGCACATTCACAGGATAGAGTGGATGACCACTTAAAAGAATTCTGTCTTCCCACTGACATCTGAGGAAACTCAGATGACCTTAGGTTCAATTTTACTTTTTAACAGCTAGGTAAATAATGTAAATCTTATTTTATTTTAAGCAAATTGTCTGGATTCCTTCTGTTTTCAAGAATGCAAACATTTCATCATGTTTGGAACAGGAACTGCTGGCATTCAGTTCAATAGGACATTTTAGAAGTTCAAATTTTATTTGCATTCTAAAGTGAGGCATGGAAAGAGCTGTGCATAAAAACACAGCATGGAAAGCATAATTTTGTTTTCCAACTTTCTTTTCATGTTGACAATACGTAGCAGATGTCATGTGCTGATTATGATTTACAAAGATTGGCAAAGAGAGTGTAGATTAAAGCTGTACAAAATGGCCTCTATCCTGCCTCATTTCAGCGTATTATCTATCTCCCATTACATGAAGCTACCTTTCTAAAGTAAATGCTGACATTGTCCATATATGGAAAAGGATGCATTTGAAGGCATTTTTCCATTTTCTGTTTGCCTTTTTTTAGGTATTTCTAACTTCAGGGAAGCAACAAGCATCATCCACAATTGTTAGAGGAACATCAAACTTAACAGCCCTTGGCTTCTGAAGTAGAAACTGTTTAGCTCTGGCTTTAGCAGAGAATATAAAATCAGATGTTGATTCCTAAGTAGCTCAAAAGTACTTATAACTGTGACAAGCTCTGCCATTTGTGCTGCAGTGTAATAATAAAGAGCAAACAAACTTAAAGACCTTGGTGTCTGCCAGAGGTAGATGCAATACATCAAACATCTACTTGTGATAAGACTTTTCTGAAATACTGCTACATCCATGATAACAACTGGAGACAAAATATTCCCATTTTCTTCTAAGACAGAAAAGGCTGCACTTTTCTCCCTGTCTTAAATATCACAGCCTTGTGGCACATCATTTTCTCAGTGCGTAGACAGTGTCCTGTCTCATTTGCTGCATCTAATCCTCTGAAAAGCTCATGTGATTTTCAGCTTTGTCCAAGCATTTTCTGAAAGTATCTAATTTTGCCTTGATGAAAATGTCTTAGTTCACTAATACAACCTTTCACTTTAGCCATTCCTTCTCTAATTTTAAAGATTATGTCTTTTTCTGATCTCATTATTATTACACTTGTCATTCAAAATGAGAGGAGGAGGGAAAGAATTGGAATTATGACTCCCTGATGAATTCCATCTGTGCTTATGGAAATCAGTGATGTGATGTTCATTTTAAAGTGTCATCACAGCAAAAATAGAAGTCAATTCAAGAGCAATAAAATGCTCAAGTTTGGAAGGCCAACACCATGAAATGGAGGCACGTATTTTTCTTAGTATCAGCAAGTACTACTGTAACAACTTAGAACATAGGCACAAACAAAACCACAGGGAAAGAAAAAAATAAAATTAAATTGAAAACAAAAAGGGAAGGAAGGGAGGAAGGGAGGGAGGAAGGGAGGGAGGGAGGGAGGGAGGAATGGAGGAAGGGAGGAAGGGAGGGAGGGAGGAAGGAAGGAAGGAAGGAAGGAGCCAAAAAAAGTAAAAACCTCCCCAAAAATATCAACAACACTTATTCCTATTTCTTGTCTTTCACACAACTGCATATGATTTTCATTATCCACTACACCACTTGCAAATAATTGCATGTTTTATAGACCCCCTCTGTGCCACAGAATAGTATTCTGTGGCAAATACCAAATACCAAATACAATACAGCTAACTCTGCAAATAATATGAATCAACACCACAGTAAATCATACCAAGACAGACAGGTTTTAATTATATCATTATTTATTTACTATTACAATTTTTATTTTTTTTCTCTGAGTAAGGGGAATTCAGAAAACCTACCTGTCTTTCCCATGTCTTCTGAGTTGTGAAGCTCAGTCCTTCTACATAGAAGGTAATGGTTCTTACCCATAGCATTTGAAGAACAAAAGCAAAATCTGCCAATAACCTATCCATTTGTTATCCTCCTGTGAGGAAGAACTCTGATTTCTACAGTAAATTAATTCCCTGAAAAGGAAGGGATTTTTATTTTATTTCTAGCTTTCCTATCTTATGGTCTCACTTCAGACAGGCAGACATACATTTATACACATAAAAAAGAAGAATTTTTGCAGCAAACACTATGACACGTCTCAATATCTATATGCCTAAAGCCTTGAGCATGGATTTTCTCTATTCCATTTTTTCTTTGAATGGATATTTCCAAATCATTAAATTTAAAACCCGACTTTACAAAACATCCCAAAATTTACTGGAGGTCCTTTTCTTAGTGTGGTGATATTTAAGATACAGCAAAACAGGAAGAATAGTTTTAATCTTCTATGTAGGAAAGACATCAAGTCAATGCTGAATCCAAGTTTCTGATCATGAATGTACAAGTACATGCAGATAATACCTATAGCAAAACAAGGTTGTGTGGAGCTGCAGAGATCTCTTCTGACCCCAGTTGAGAAATAAATGCTAAGTAAATAATACTATTAGTCATAGCTTTTTAGACACACCATAAAATTTCTTAAGGTTGAATTCTACTGTCTACCTCTGGAAAAGAAAATAGATCAGTTATCTAAGTAGAAGTTGTTTTTATTAAGCAATGAAAGAAGCATAGCCAAGTGCACAGCAACAAAGAAAAGGATCACTACTATGAGGTTTATGGTAACATATAATCTGAATTGCTATTTCCTTCTAGTTTACAATGTGTGACATCAATTTCTATCTTTTACTTTTGCCTTGGCCCCTTCACTTTCATGGCAATGTACTTCTGGAGCCTTTTCCATATGAATTTCTTTATGGAGACATATATTAACCTGCAGAAAAGTCTATCTTAAAGACATGGCTAATTAGGTTATAAGTAGAATGAAGATTTATAGAGCTGTTTGCTTCTCTTTAACTCGACAATGCCTCGGTGAAGATCTGCATTTTGGTGTCTCTGACTGCTCACCAGTTAGGACAGACAGTTGCATTATGAGTAAACATAAATGAGCCCAACTTTGTTAGGCCACTGTAACACAAAAAACTCAGCAACACAAGCCATGGTGCTGGCCTATGCCATTCAAAGTTTGCTGTTACCCAAGTCAAAATTACCTTGGAGCATGTTAAGGCATATACTGCAAACCTATATTTGCCTACTGAATAAATATGTCTGTGTTCACAGAAGACCAGGTTTAGCAGACTGAGGAAGTTTTTGGAAGAAGCAGATGTTAAAACATATTTTTGAAAAAGTAAACAAACATATACGATATACGGTGTATATATTACATTTGGATAAATATCCCTGTTGTTATAAATGTTAATTTTACAGGTTTGACACATTTTACAAGTTTGAGAGTTTGTTAGGAATATATTTGGGACTGGACTTAGCAATTTATTAATTGTAAGTTAAAAGTTAAGTTAAATGGCGTAAAATGTACGGGCGTAATGTTTTGTTGTAACCACAAGATGGGGCTACATAAAAGGGGGCTACCGAGAGAACGTTCCAGAAAGATCGGGAAAGTTCCAATGAGGTCATGCTAAACAGTGATTGGTAGAGGAGCTAGCCAATGGAATGGGCGTACCCCTAGCGAGCCAATAGCAGCAAGGATCCAAAAGCCACCAACCAGGAGATGGGGGTTAACCTTTAAGAACTCCCTGGACCCCTGCTACTGGTCCTCCTGAGGTTATGTCATCCTCCTGAAGAGACACACGTGGCCGAGGGAGCACCCCGCGTTCCATTGCAGCATTTCTCTGCCTTGCTGCTGGGACGGTGATTTTCTCTCGTACTCCCGTTCTCAGTTGTTGTTTTTGTTAATAAACCGGTTACCCCGAACTGGTGACTCGGCTTTTATTTCACTGTGTTACCAGTATATTAAGACATTTAAGTTGAAAGAATGTTATTTAAGTTGCTTGGTTTTCTGCCTTACCTTCAGTACAGACAGAGAAAATAAACTACTCAGATGTAGTTTTGTTTACAGGCACTTACTTGCACAATGAGATTGCAGTAACTAAGCTTCTCTTCTCCTGTTTTGGAATTACTTTTTTTGTTATGTAAATAACAGCAAGGTATATATATCAAATAAGTAGCTTTTGCAATCTCTCAGGTACACCAGATACCAAGTGCATCTCTGTAAACTTCTGTTTTCTTACGTTAATGAGAAAAGCCAGTGTGTTGTGTAACATAAAGTACCAATAAAAGCCCTATGTTGTTGGACTAGGGAATGAGCACTGCAGGGAGACTTTAACTTGAACTGCCTTAATCTGTTGGTAATGTTCAAAAACAGTGTTCTCTCCAGTTTGACAGCCTAACCATAGGAAAGGAAAAAAACAAGTTATTGCTCTTCCATACAGAAATCTTCACCTGGGGAAAAAACCCAACAAAACTGTGTAGTTTGAGAGCGTGGTTCTTACACCATACAGTAACTTTCTCCTGGTTGAAAGTGACTGCTTCAGAGAAAGACAAAACCCCAGGCATCTGGATCACCCCTCTGGCATAGAATCATAGAATGGTTCTATGAACCATTAACAGGATCATAGAATGGCATAAAATCATAGAATGGCAAGGGAATAAAAAAAACAGGCACAAATACAAAGTCCTGAACCATTCCTTGGGAAATGATGAGCAAAGTACTTAAACCTGTACTTGACATTTAGCAGTGTTTGAGTGTCATTGATTGTAATTGATGCATGTACATATTTAATGAGCACATATTTCAAAGATATTCCTAAATAAGAATATTTTCATCTAATGTTTGTTACTACAGACCTAAAGACTGAAGCATATGAATGAAACAAGCTTTTCAGAAAGAGATAATACCTGATACAACTGAGAAAATCTGGTTTTTGATAGACAAGCTTCCTGAGCTTTGGAAAAAAATCTATAAGATTATCTGCTTTGTCTGACTGTATCAATTGTTTTTATAACAGATATTATCTGCCTACAAGTCATTCTGCAATGGGACTTCAGAGTTTCATTCTATTCTGCAAAGGGGCTCTGTAACAAAAACATTAATACTCCAGAAATCTCTATTTCATGTGTACACAATCATTTCTACCAAGATGGGTGTTTATCCTTCAAGAGCAAGTACATCTGGAGCTCCTGTTTTTGTTTTTTTCTCTGACATTGTTAAAAGAACATTGCACTTTTTAAAGATGAGAGTTTGTGTATATTTTACTAAGGTTTTAGTAAGGTTCAACAGCAATGTTAGTAGTTCTGAGGCATGAAAACATCAACGGCAGTGTAAGATGGATTCTTCGCCCACTTGTACACTGAGCTAAATGGCTCATTGCATTTCCATTTTGACTGTAAATTCTACTTTCAAGTTTGTTTTATTTAAATCACATTCAGTTGCAGGTTGGTATTTTACACAGCTGGAGTAATCTCTGCTATTGATACCTGAGTTTTTCCCTTCTCCCCTATCAAAACTGTATACACTATATACACAAAATGTTATGAAGAGTGAGTTCAAAAAACACATGTATGATCTAAAGCCTATCTAAATTTCTAATCCCAGACATATGCCAGCAAATACTTCTCTAAAATTAAAAAATATTAATGTAATTGTAATCGTTTGAGATAACAGCCAGAGGGAAACCCCTCCAAAACATAAGGAAGCTCTCACCAGCCCCTCCCCTTATCAGGTCCGGAAAGAAAATTGTCAGAAGAAAGTGAAAAAAACCCCTGTTTATTCACACACCATATGCATGCAAACACAGCAAAGAAAAAAAAAAAACAACAAATAAAGATAATAAATCAGATAATAAATCCCCAAAAAGGGAAAACCTCAGTGGAAAAGTCCCAGAGAGAGTCCGTTCTGTCTGGTAGCTTCCTGAGGGCCCCGGCCCAGGCTGCACCAGGCCTCCCTAGGCCCGGGAGGGTGGGGGGACGAATGTCCTTCTGATGTTGATCCCCTCCTCAGTTCCAGGTGATGGCACAGGTCCAAAGAAATGAAGAAAAGGGCACACACAAAAAAAAACTGGCTGAAAAGGCAAGGGGAAGGGAAAAAATAAAACAAAACAAACAAACAAACAAAAAAAAAAAAACCAAAAAAAAAAACCAACCAACCCTCTCCTTCTCTCCGCCGTGCCAGCTTTGCACACTGCAGCTGGGAAGAAGAAGAAGAATCCCGGGGGAGTCACCTTATTTTATGTACAGTCTGTTGGGAGGAACTCTGTTGTTCTCAGGGCAGGAACATAGCCCCGTACTGAAAAAAGTCCGCTGATGATAGGAATACATAAGAGTGGCGATATGATACTGTCACCCCAGGACAGTAATATACTAAATACAAATACAAATGTGTATAACAGCACTCTAACTCCATCAGTCATAAATCAGGAAAGCAAATAATGAATGATTTGCTGTTGCCACAGGAGACCAAAATCTCAACCAGTAATTAATTATAGGTATAGTAGTGACTGGTACAGTAAGCCAGCCAGGTTGTATATTTATTTTTCCTATATTTTGTCAATTGGGTTTTTGTTTGCATAACCATGGGATGGCATGAAGCCAGTTCATTGTAAATTTGGACAGAATTCCTTGGTTTTTTTCCAGTTCTACAAAAGGTGAATTGAAGCATGTTCAATTTCACAAAGTTGCACAAGTCATGTTTTGGTGTTGCAGGCAAATTTGGCATCCTTATCTAAAGCTTGGTTCTGAGCCTTGGCTACTGTGTCCATACAAGTAAATAAAAGAGGGACAGAAATCAACCACTGTGCACAAAGCCAAGTGACTGGTACCAGGTCAAGGCTCAAGCTCCTCATTGAATGCTCATGGTGGAGAGAAAGCTGGTTTCAGGGGACCACAGCAGAGCCAGGGAGGGAGCTGAGAGTTCAGCAGTGCAGATAACCAATCGTGTAATTCTTTGGTTTGTTTCATAGAATCATAGAATGATGGAACTGTTTGGATTGGAAAGGACACTAAATATCCTCTGATTCCATGCCCCTTGACAGGCAGGGAACTTTCTGCTAGACCAGGTTGCTCAAAGCTCCAACTAACCTTGCCTTTAATGCTTTCATATGTAAGGCATCCACAATTTCTCTGGACAACCTGTTCCAGTGTCTTACCACTCTGACAGTAAAAAATTTATTTCTGATATTTACTCTAAACATACCACCTTTTAGTTCAAAGACATTCCCTCTTCTTCCACTTCAGGCTCTTCTTCACTACAGGCCCTCATAAAACGTCCCTCTTCAACTCTCCTGTAGCCCTGTTAGGTACTGGAAGACTGCTATAAGCTCTCCCCTGAATCTTGTGATCCAGTCCTCTGTATTGGGTTTGCTGGTCAAGGTTTTGGTAGGAGAAGGGCCTAGAGGGGTGTTTTTTGTGAGAAGCTGCCAGAAGCTTCCCCCATGTCTGACAAAGCCAATGCCATCCAACTGCAGGATGGTCCCACTGCTGGCCAGGGCTGAGCCAATTAGAAATGATAGTAATATCTTCTCTAAGAAGGAAAAAAAATGTTGTTGCACAGGTGTAATTGCAGCCAGAGAAGAGCAGAGTGAGAATATGTGAGAGGAACAACCCTGCAGACATCAAAGTCAGTGGAGAAAGAGGGGCAGGAGATGCTCTAGGAATCTAATCGCTGAATTGTGTAGACTGGATGGGACTTACAGAGATTTCCAGCCTAACCTCCTGCTCCAAATAGGTCCAAATAGAATAGATTATGTCTGGCTTAATCTTCAGTATACTGAGGTATGGAGACTCTGCAGATTCTCTAGGCAACCTGTCATATGCTGATACACATGGCAAAAAAAATAAAATCTTGTCTATTACATTCAAATAATTATTTCATGTGTTCCAATCTGTGTCCATTGCCTCTTATCATTCCACTGTTCACTTCAGAGAATAGTCAGGCTCCAGTTTCTCCATATCCTCTTCTAGTTACCTATGTAGAGAGCAAGACCTACCCTAAATGTTCTTTTCTTAAGGTTGAACAGATGGAGCATTCTCAACCTCTCTTCGTATATTATGTGCTTCAGCCAGCTGACCTTCTTGAAGTTCCTCCAGCAGAATTAGTCAGTATATCAACTGCTTTCCCTCTGTTGGGAGCACTAAAACTGGGCACAGTGCTCCCAGATGTGGCTTCACAATTGCTGAAGATATGGGAAGAATCTATTTCCTTGACAAATCTGCTTATCCTGACGTGTTGTTGGGTGAGATCATTCCATCCAAAATGCAAATAGGAAATGGATCCTCAAACAGATCTAAAAAAAGCAAACCCTATTTCCCCCATGAGTTTGGAGGCTTGTAAAGAGAGACCTCTAAATTAGTTAGTCTAGATCCATCCATGAACGCAGTATCTACTAGAGACCATTCTGGAATATCTATAAGCCAGCAACACTGCTGTAGAGCAGTACTGTCAGAAGTACCTCAGCACAATACCTGTTTTCATATTTTCATTTCACTGGAGATAATAGAGCACTTTATGGATATTTTATAGGTTTCATCAACAGATATTTCATGCATATACTGTGCCCCATGCAGTGTGCCATAATACCCACAGAGCACACATAGTACTGAAAACATACCTGCTTATACCTGACACTGCCCCATTATGAAATATTCTGATTCAAAATGCAATGGATTTGAATTGCCCAGAATTGTGCTCTTTCAAGCGATGATTCAGCTGACAGCTACAAATGATATTTAACTATGTGGGAAAAGCCAAATATATTCAGAAGTGCTTGCAGGACCGGTGTAGAAAGCAAAGGTTGATAACGGAGACTTTGTGAATAAAGGCTCAGGATAATAGCAGAGCCATCAAGGGTATAAAATAACAACCTAATGGTCACCAAAAGAGTTTGTCAGCATTGTCAGCAGGTAGAATCAGTTTTAGAACATAACAAATAGGAGAAAAAGCATGTACACTACATAGTAAAACATTCACAAAGAGAAAATGCAAAATAGGCAATGGGAAAATTGAAAAGACTGCCATAGGAATTCCCAAGTAAGTATTATAAAGGGCATTGCTAATTTGGAGCTGGTCCTTCTCCCTCTGGAGGAGAAAGAGATCAGTTTTTAGACTTGCGCTTCATATTTTGCTTCTGTGACAGAGAAATCACACAATATGCAAGGCTTTATTTTGCCACTGAGTTAAGCATGTTAGAATTTGAAAGCGCAGTTTGGTTGTGCTCTTTATTGTGTCTGCACATGTTTTTTCTGCTCCAACCTTCATGAGAAGGTGGCTGTTATCTCAGCATGAGTCAGAGTCAGCTCCTATGGCAAGTGTCTGCACACATGTGGTCTGCAACATACTGGAACATTCCACAGTGCATTGCACAATATGGGATTGTACTAAGAAATGATGATCACCAGTAGTGAGCTGGTGAAAAGACATCTGTCAATATAGCAACAACATCTTTGCTGATCTTTCTTACATTAACAAGGAAATCTGAGCAGTCTGTTGGTCTCAGTATGCCACCTGTAAAACACACCTGGACAGGGGGATGAAGAAAGGTGAATTTTAATGTTTAAATTTTAATTGAGGTGATCTACCCTTGTTCTTACAAAAAGCCTATAGTAAAAAATACACTGGAAGAATAAAAAAATAACCCAACAAAATCAAACTTAGTTTCTAAAATGCATTAGAAGCAAGAATGGAGGTTGAAGAAAGTTAATCAAAATCTGAATATCTTTAGGTATATGACATTGGTCATTAGTGCTTTTTTTAACCAAGGGGATCTGGACGAAGCTGTTGTTCTATATTTATACTATGGGAAAGTCCACAGAAGAGATCACTTCTTATCTGTGCTTGAGTACCTCCCAAAGTTAGACTCTTAAAGTGAATTATCTACATGTCTGACTTGTTAGGTGCACAAAGAAAACACCAGACGCACTGGAAATCAAGCCCTAATCAAAGGACACAGACATCAGATGTCTCCCTTGAGAAGAGAGGCTTCTTTAAACAAAATTTAGAGAAAAATCATAACTCAGGCTTTGTTTTGCCTTTCCATAGTGGAGAACACTTTTCTTCCTGACTGCACGGGTTTAGGATAACCAGCTTCCTTTTTTTTTACAGAAGCCATTGTGAAGACCACCTTAAATCTCCTTTTAGATACTAACATAAATCCATTAGATCACCTTTTAGAAACAGTAAATGGTAAGAACTTAGCTAACATTTTTATGTGTGTAAATCTTGATTTAAAGTTGTTTTCCAGATTTCTGCAATCATTTTGTTTCCTCAGAACATTCTTCAGTTCTGCTTCCCATTACTTTTAAACAGTAGTTGTCTGAAGCTTTCCTTAGTGCTTATTCATGACTGCACTGGCTTTCAACTTTCCCTTGATATTGAAATGGCTAAACTGTGAGTTTATAATGTATGATTTAGATTTAGATTTTTTCTTTCTTAAATGGAGAATAAAGCTTAAAGGAGAGCACAGCTGCAGGAAGTATTGAAACCCTGAGTACTTTTTCATTTTGAAATCACCCTCCAACTGCCATACATATACATAATAAAATTTGATTCTATGCTGTCACATTTATTGTTTGACTGAAATTCTTACATAATTCTCATTACTGATGTCATTACTGAGTAGCAGAATAACAGTAATCTGTTACTAACATGATAAACTCTCCTGAGCACAGTAAATAGAAATAAAGATAATCATTCTGTGAGTAAGAAAGAAAAGGCAACAGGAATAGCGGTAGCTAGAAATGAGCCAAGAGGGTGGGAGTGCTATGGGCTGTTATTCATATTTATTATCTTTCATGAAGGTCCCACGTGCATTAGGCACTTAAATGTGAGAATGCTCAAGGTATGCGAGATGCAAATAGATTGGCAGAGGGTAGGAATATTTGTAGTGCCTTCCTCACGTATTTTAATTTCCTTCTCTCCAGCCTATCCTTACAGATGGGTAGATGTTAGTACTGATTCTAGTTTGGAGAGCTCTGTGATGGAAGAGTCAGGATTACCCTCATCCGTTGTTAAGCAACAGTTGTTAAGCAACACTACATAATAAAGCTTCTCTGCTGCAGAAGTGTGGTATACCAGACATACTGTCTGTTATTAAACGGCTTCTTAATATTGGAAGGAGTATCAGGCTTGATTTTATGTTCTTCTGGATTGACATAATTCTCATGAATTTGTACGCTGATGTTATAACAGTGAAGCACACTGACAGGAGATTCAAATCCCAAAATTGTAGAAGGGCAAAATAGACTGTGTAAAGAAAAGGTAAGCAATGACTTGGTAGAAATGTAATTCCTTGTTGTTTTGCAGGTTTTTAAGTAAATTAATATTTTACATTACTCAGATTTGCTAAAACTCCAAATTTTTAATATATTGTGTGACTTCCTCCAAATCCAGTTTTGGCTAGGAGAAAAGAAAAATCAAATTAATCATTTTGAAATTAATATTCAATAAAAATGAATCCTATCCAAGCAGATGGGACATAATATAGCATTTTTTTAAGTGGATTTTTTTAGTCTCCAGTGTATAGCCCCTTTTCTTCCACTCTGGGAATTCTGGCTAATGATAGGCTATTATGGAGAAAATTCAGTAAACACTCTATATCGATTCACACTGCATATAAATAAGCCATTTCAATACATAAATCAACTTTTTATAAATGATTTTGAGTGCACCATGTGAAATATAGTTCACAGGGAAAATACACTGCAGGATATTTTAGAAAAAACTACTTAATACACTTGATATTACTTGGGTTGTTCAAGATTAAAATTAAAACAATAAACTTCACTCTGGATGTGTCTTCATTACCAAAGCCCTGGATCATTTACTTTAACAATGTCAACCTGTTCTCACTATCCCATTCAATTTAATTAGTAAAGGAAGCAATATGCAAGAGCACACCTCATGAAGAAAAGTGCTATCAGCTTCCACAAATTAAGCACAGTCTTGCCCATCTTCTCACCCTCCTTCCCTCTATATTGTGGGAACTATATCTGGAATGGGGAGAGGGAAATTTAGACATCTCAGAAAAACATCTTAAAATGGAGCCTTTAGAATGGGAGTAGTGTATGTGGGGAAGGACAAGTAAAAGGAGATCAAGCAGCACTTGACTCTACCCCCTTAAGCTTAGTGAGAACTTGATGTTGACATCCGTGAGAGTGAAAGTGTGTTTCAGCTCATCTTCTTCTCTTTTCTGACTGAGGGAAGAAAAGAAGATAAGGGGCCTTTGTCTCCAAGACTGGCCATGCAGTGACATTGATGCATGCTGTCTTCTCACATGCCAGTGCTCTGCGATCCACTCTGCAGCAGCTGCAGATAGAGCTGGAACTCTGACAAGAATAACTAGCTCTGCATTCCTTATTTTTCTAACCAATTAGAGAAGGTGGTAGATAAATTGCTAAATATTCTGTCAAGTCAACATAGCTGAAAACAAAAAAAACTCAATTCCCAAAAATGTTTTCTGCTATAAATTGTTTCCATTAAGAGTAGCAGACTGTCTGTCCTATAATCATTCCTTCTGTCTTTCCCTGTAGACCAGGAAAGGAGTCCTTAGCTTATATTTCATCCTTATTCATACAACACTTCTGCTGACTCTGAGCAGATCAAGGGAGGAAACCTGAGTCAGGAATTGGCTGCAAATTAGGGAAGATGAGGCAGCTACTTCCTAGTTTAATGGCTAAAAGCACAACAATAAATCTCTATGTTTCCCCATTTAGAGAGCTAACCAGTGCATTTACACAGCTGGTGTTGGCTTTGTGTGGTGGGTTGTTTTGTTTGTTATTTGCTTGGTTTTTTTTTTTATTTTGCATTTTGTTGTAATGATAAAGGTGTACATATTTATCTTAAATACTTCACAAAGCTCTGGGGTTTACAAATGCACCTATCAAGAGCCTCTGTTGCACTAAACCAGTGGCATCTAGCAGCAAACTTTGAAGTTAAACATTGTGTTGTTACAGTTCTCTGTCCTTTTTCTTATTCTGGAGCTGGGTATGACAATGACATAAGAACTTCAATAGGATCTCTGCATCAGCCAAAACACTTTCAAGAGAGAGGGACAGTACAACTGTCACATTGGATTAGAGTCAAGATCTATCTAGTTCAATGGTCAGAATCAAAAGGAGGTCAGCAACCAACAGATGTGAGATAATACAGCAGTAGACCCTCCTTTTGGCTATTAAATTGGCAGATAAACTGTTACAGGATAAGAAAATTTTAGGGCAGTTCTAATTCACACGAGGTCATCAAAGTCACTATAGCTCAGCTAAGGGTTTGAACAAGTAGATGGATATTTTCAAACTTAGTTCAACAATATCATGTGAAAAAATGTCAGAAAGGAAAAAAACACACCCTACCCTGCAAGCAAGAACTAGTTCAACTGATGGCAAAACTTAAAGAAAAAGCACTATCTGATTAAAAAAAAAAACCAAAAAAAAAAAACCAAACCCCAGAGTTTGTTTAAATACTAACTAAATTTGATCAATCAACCCAGATCTACATATTTTGTTTTAAACTAACATGACACAATCCACATTGCTACCAAAACAAACTAACAAAAAACAGACAAAAAAAACCCCTCAAAACCAAATGAAAAAAAGCTGTCCAAATTCACTTCTGGGTGATTATGAGGTTCCTTTCAGCAATTTTTATTGTCGGGGACTGCTTCATACAACTTCACAAAATCTGTAGCTATATTAATAGAGATTCTTCTTCATTTTGTAGCTTTCCTGAGGCTATCACTCCTCAGCCTTCCTTATACTCCTATGGTCCAGAAACAAATAACCTCAAGAAAGGTGGAAAAGACAGGTCTTTCTCATAATTATGACAAATAGTTGAACCACCCCCTTGTACTGTAGTATCTGTGAGATTGAACTGCCAGAGAGAATACACATACACAAACTCACACATGCAGGCTCAAGCACACAAATTAGCAACGCAGATAAATCTGTGCCATCAAGGTGAACTATCCGTGGAAGCTCTTATACAAAACTCTGAAAATGTCTCTTACTGTGCTAATCTCTTTTATTCCGTAAAGTTTGTTCAATTCCAGAAATAATCATGCCAAAAAGGCTGACTGGGATAGGACCAGGAATGACCTCATTAACATTTAGTGCCATCATCATAAAATGGAGTAGATAATCAGGAACAGGCTGAAGAAAGATAAAAGGAACAAAGTACAAAAAAACCCATATTTTTTTGTCATTGTACAATTGGAGTTTGATGGATCCCTGTTGTCAAATGAGTGTAATTTGTAAAGATCTATGGTTTTAGTTAAACTGCAGTCCATGGTATCCCATCATCTAATTCATCTACACAGCATATGCTTCTTTCTTTTGTAGGGAAAGGAGCATAAGGTCATTCTCAAGATTTTTTATTGATGGGGTTTTTTGTCTGTACAGCCTAAATGAACTGTAAAACTCAAATACTTAATGGATATTTTAGCCAATATTCTTTATCTGCAAGGTGAAATACGCCTGATAATGATTGGAAAGATCTTGTTTCAGTACTTCCCATAAAAAAGCAGCACTTACCAGGAGCTGCTATTGAAAGCACTGCATACTCCACTAAGCTCCAAAACACAAATTCCAAGTGTTGCCATAGAACTGTCTGCATTTCTCCTACTCCTTCTCTCTTCTTCTTTTGCCTACACATAAGTACACACTCTCAAATGTCAGGACTCATGAGCTCTGTCCTTAGCAACAATAAAAAACTTAGGCTATCACACAGTTCCTCAGGCTCTCAGCGTCTCTTCCCTCTCCCTTGCACCTCATGCTGCCAGACAGTTGAGCTCAGGATGCCTAATAACCTTACTTTTTCAAGTAATTTCCTTCTCTCAATCCTTACTGATGAGCATGACCATTATCACTGACTAAGGAGACTGCCAGTAGAACATAGTCTTCTGCAGTTTGTGGTGAAATACTTTCTTAACTCTGAAAGTCAAACTATTACCAGTTTCAGATGGTCTGGAAGAGGCACTAAAAAAACATATATGTGATTTTAAGGAACTAGGCATTCCATGACAACTTCTAATATAGCCTATTAGTTCCCCTTGATAGTAGAACCTGTTCTTTCATGGCCCAAAGTGAGATTTTATTTTTTAATTCTAGTTTTTATTTTTATGTTTGGCTTATAATATATGACAATTTCTATCCTAGTCATCAATCAGTTAATTACACAGCAAGGATATTTCCTATTGTACTTTTCAAAAGGTTTTAAATATTTTGACTTTCATTATTAAATATTTCATGAAGTGATGAGATTTTAAAAGCATCTTAAAACATTTGAACAAAATAGACTCCGAAATCAAGTATCATGTATTGTGATTGTACTTACATGTATAAAACATACTTTTACACAACCATGAAGAAGCAAAAGCAAACTATCATCTGGCTGCTTTGTTAGATAGAAAATATGAAAATTGCTTTTCCTTTCAATTTTAATCAAGAATGACAGTCTTTAGTGAATTCTTCATACAAATGACAGTTTGTTGAGCCTTAGGGAACACCCCACTTTAGATGTGTTTTCATCCAACGGAAATTAATTGACCCATACTTCTAAGAATTTCTTGCTTTACATTAGAATGCACATTCTCTGTAAAAAGTAAATTTTACATAATATGCCCCTTTTATCTTCATATCATACAGACATTTGCTTGTCTGAATCCTTCTTACCCTGTTTCTTTCACTTTCAGTGATTATTTTATTTCCAACGGCTGCCTGATCCCATTGAATCATTTTCTTTCTTGTAATTAAAAAAGAAGTAAATTATTTATCTGTGAATCTAGAGCATTTTCTGTTGAAAACTGAATATGACTTCTATGTATTTTCATCACGTTTTTGGTCATGTAATTAATTTTCTCCTGTGACCCTCTGGCAAACAGGAGTAATTCAAAGAGAACTACTTCTTAACTAGCGCCATCTTTGATCTTTGACTTTCAACTTTCCATGTTCACTTTACTTAACTCCATGGATTGATCTGGCCTTTACTTGTCAGCAGTGACTATCGTAAATACAGGTTCCAGCAATATCTGCATTCCAAGATCTGCAGAATTCTTCTACCTTCCTGGGTTTAAGAGAGGAAGTACTTCCCTCATGACGTCTCTTCTGGTGTACCTCTTTCTTTTTACATTTTATTTTAAACCACAATTTTCAGTACTTTCTCTAACATATCTGCTCCCTTAGAGATCATCTGCTACCAGTCTTTCTACTTTTCCAAACAGCCACAGCACAGCTAGAGTTAGTCTGTCTTCACACACTTCTAGTAATTTGAAACATCTTCCTTTATGTCTCAGTACAATTGATTCTCCATCTCTCTTCAGACCATGATTCAAATCCTGAGCTGATACAGGTGCAAAAAAAAACCAAACACCATATTGCCTCAGTTATCTCAACATTTTAATATCTTTAATTTAAACTTTAATAAATCTTCATGATACATCTAAAAAGTCTGTAATTTTAAAAAGCATTAGAGATATATAAACAATTCTTACTTTCAAGAAAAAACATTTTTAAAAGTTTCAGGTAGATCCAAAGTCTTACACAGTGACTATGATCCATCACATTAGAAAAACGCATTTAAAATTGACTTGCAATGGGTATATATTTTGTAATAATGCCACAGATCAGAACATCATAATGCACTACAACTTGCACTTGCTCCCTAGGGCTACAGCTTCAATAAATTGGCTGGTATCTACACAGTCAATATTTCTTAGTAAGTTCCTGAACAAAGGGATTAGTAAGACTTCTATCCAGCATACCCACAGTTGTGTTTTAATTCCTATTTGCTAGATTGTTAGTTTTAGTTCTGGATTGGCCAAATTCCGATTGAGGATTTGCATTTTGCATACCTATTTTGCCCCTGCAGCTCAATTTGATATGTTTTGGCTCATCACTTCCTGCCTTAATACGTTGTAGCCTGATGCCAAGTATTGTTAAACAGCTGCTGTGCTTCCCCTGAGAGGATTTCAGTAATGTGTGACAAATTCCTACAGATACGTTGAAATAAAAGGTGCTGCATTGGATTGTACACAGTGTCTGAGGAACTCAAATGGCACTCATCTCCCTGGTGCCTCATTTTCATAGCTTTCTTAGGAAGAAAAGAAGAAATTATCTATATATTGGGATATGATGGATCTGAGGGACCTACCTATCAAGGGAAATCCTTGCATAGCATTAGAAAGTAAAAAATTATAGATCTTACCTATAGTAAAGAAAAGTGCTAAAGAACCCTTAATAGATAAAGACCCGTAGGAGTTTCTTTCTTCCCACTACCATAAATAAATTTGTTAGGTCGATTACTTTCACACTTCTTTTAGATAATATAGCTTAGGAAGAGTTACGATGGGTAGATGGAAACTGAGATCTAACTTTAATTTTATCCAAAGGTGTAAAATAATGCCTTCTCTTTGAGTATTTTGTTACTGCATTTCAACATCAATATGTAATTAAAAGCCATTGTTATTAGTTAATATATTTCATTTTATTTACATATTTTCAGTACAACTGCTCTCAATGCTTAATAGAACTAGCACAACTAAAAAACTGGTAGATAATATAAATGTGATTGAAGTTGTAGTCAAACTAAAACTAATGGAATATCCCCATTTTATGACAACCTTTTATTTCTTCCTTACAGTGTGAGAGAAAATAGAGCATACCACTATCTAAAAAGCTGGACAAAATAACTACAGGCTGTATCAGAAGTGGACATCCAAATGTGTTTTCTGCAGTGCTTGTAAAATATTATCTCATACTTTTAGTCTCTTAAATTTCAATATCTAAACAAAGAGCTTGCAAGTCCTTGCAGGCTACATAATGGAACATATTTATTTGAGCACAAACTGGAGGTGAAGCAAATGTATTGGAAAAAAGAGAAAGCTCTCAGTCTGAAGCTCATTGCTCGTTTCTTTGTAGGGCAGCAGCAGCAATGTCCTCATACACTTACATCCCAATGCAGTCAATGGGACTTAAGATACAGATTAATGCTGTACCTATACTCAACAGCTGTCCTAAGTATTGCCCAACAGTATTAGACAGAAGTTGTTGCCTGCTGGTTTCATTACTGCTGAAGCAGGGATAAAATGACAAGCAATAGATGTATCAGAATGGCAAGAGCTTTGAACAGAGTTCTTGTGATCCTAACTGGGCACTACCCCTTCTGCCATCTTCTGCCAGAAGGTTTGAGTAATATTCTTTTCATTCCCTAGGGCAATTTCCCATCAGTCTGTTAGTAAACATCTCTGTATACTCTTCCCTGATCTTGCTTTAACATTCACACATGCAACATTGCACATTTACATTGCAGAATGAATCTATAAACTCTGCACATCAGCAGACCTATTCAGGATTTAACAATATGTCGGAAGAGAATATGTCCCATTATCAATATCCCACTGACATACTGGTAGCCCCTTAATCAAAAATATAGGATAATGAGACATATTTGTGTGGTTTTCAGGTTAAACAAAACCAAGGCAGATTGACTTAGACATGATATACTAGCAGAAACTATTAGAAATTAATATTGAAGACAAAAGATACTTAACAGGCTTTAAGCACAGATTTACTTTGAATAATTAATAGCTTAAAATATTATGCACTTTTAAAATACAGTGTTTAATACATTATTAATTGAATGTCCTGAAAATACATATATTTTATCCAAAGACAGACCTTACACTGTGCAAAATTAAATAATGGAAATTAGATCAATAATGTCTTTGAATAAATGGGATTATATCTCTTTAAAAAATTTCTAACCTCGAAAATAATACAGGAAACAGCAAAAAAAAAAAAAAAAAGGAAATATTAGGACTACATTAAAGATGTTTAAAATTATATAGGCCACATTTACTGAATCCTAGGGACTGTTAGTGTGCCTGGCTGTAAATGCTGGCTAGATGTCACGTGTATGACAGAAATTCTGGTATGGAAAAGGCACTTCCACCATCTCTGTTCTCTTTGTACTCATCTAAGGCCATATGTTTAACCATGTACACATTTTATATCCACATCTGCTGCTGCCATCTCCCTTTTGTCCCTATTTCTCACCAAGCCACAAAAAAGCATTGCAAACAAGAACAAAGGACATCCTGCTAATGTTGAGTCCAGGCCAGTAACAAAGTAACTCTATTTTGCTTTGTCTCCAATGCGATTACTGCATTCCTAATAGCTTTTGTGTACTTAAATTTTATACAAAGAAAGACCCATTAGTGTCTACCTTTGTCAGAAAAATTCAAATTTAGAAATTTGAATAAGCCTCAGCTTTCCTAAGATCCCTTAGCTTTAAGTAGTGTTCCATGGGCCAAAGAGATGAGTGTCTTATAAGGGGACAGCGAAGTAAAATGGTAGTGTTCCATAAGGGAAATGCATTTCTTTGATTCTAAAGTCTGGTGAACATTAAAACATCTTTCCATTTTTCTCTTTTCTTAGAGTTTAATTGGCATTAGACTGAGGGGTGGAAGAACCTGTTATCCTGTAGAAACCTTTCATATCTACTAAACAATATTTTAAATTAGGAAGTTCTACTGATTAACCAAACCAACATACCTCAATCCTTATGTAACAATTGAAATTTATTTTCCAAAATAATACATCTACTCAATGTCTACTTACAGGGAATGTCATGAGTCTTGAGGAAATGAAGGTTTGTTGAAGGGCTCCTATTAATTCAGTCTGATTACCATTGCATCTTATAATCAGACTCATATTTTAGTATGAATAACATGCAATTTCAGAGACTGTGAAACAGCATTTGGTTTGTACATCTTTTATCAACATCAATCCAAGCTGCAAGTTACTTATTAAACAGTACAATTTGGTTTAAATGCATCTTATAAAATGTGAATTTTTTTATTCTGTATTCTAGCTAATTTGACTTTCAGACAAACTATCATTTGGAGAATTTGTAAATACTGGAATCATGGAGGAACTCTTGCTGTGTATTGATCCAGCAATCATAAAATGGTCTATGAAGTAGCAACAGTGGGTGCTGTTGCTCCTTTTCTCCATATCTTCTTACACATATAACTAGAGTGCTTTAATGTATATCTTCTGTAGAATAATATGTTAAAACTACTGTGCATCTTTAAGAGGCTGTTAGACTCTGATTTCCCATAGACTGCAATCAGCTCTTTGAAATTGTAGTGTTTGTGACAGAATAAACTCCATTAACTTGTTTTATTAGTACTGTGTGCAGTCAGGAGAAGCAATGCTGCGGAACATGATGAAATGACTAACAGTCTTCATCAGTGCACAGCAGAATGTTTTCTCCTTACACAGAATATATAATTATTGCTCACATAAACAGGTAGATTTGTTTTTTCATCTTTCTAAGGCAATACTGGAAAATCTAAGACTCCTATTCACGAGAGAAATAAAAAATAAATTAAGCTTCCTCCTACCCCCGCTCTGTTCAATTTGTTACCATGCTGTTGCTGTAATTTTTGCCTATGTTTCAGAGAATGACCTATCAAATAAAAAAACAATTCTAATTCAATTGGTTACTATAAGGACAAAGCAGTTCAACAAAGCCAAAGGAGCCTGAGAAAGGAAAGATTTACTGACCATCTGATTCTCAGAGGCCCATTAGTCAAATTTTGACAGCTTGTACACAAGGTAAGATGCCAAGCTTGGTAAATGAAAGCAGAACAAATCCAGGAGGGGAAAGTATAGCTTACTTTGTATAAGTAAATATAAGTCAGCTATCACAGAATTACTATGTATTTCAGAAGCAGGTAAGCATTCTATACTGCAGATGGCACAGCTGCCAGTGCTCATTTGAAGAGAAAGGTATTCTGTTCCAGAACAGTTCATACAGCATTGCATTAGCCAATTCAGAAATATAAACAACTTTTTCTCTTCTCCTCTGCCTCCATTTTCTGCTGGCTTTTTGCTTCGCCCATTTAAGATGAAAGTCAGGTTCTGAGCTGACTAGCTGCATGGGACTTCTGGTATAAACGTCAAGCATTTTAGCTAACAAATTATAGGAAACATGAAGCTGAGCAATCACAAAGGAAATGATTGAAAGGAAGAGTCAGTACAGATGTAGAATAATGAGAAGCAAGAGAAAAAAAACTAAAATCCAATCCAGCCTATTTTTTGCCAGCAAAATAATGAGTTTATGATTTGCAGATTGAATATAACTAAGTAGAAAGGTACTTTTCATAACAATGATTTATAGAGTCACCCTTCTGCTGGATAAGACTTCCTGCTGCATTAGAGTAATGTCTGTTCTGCTATTATAGTTAAGGGACTGTCAGCCTTTTCATTATACAAACCTCTATATTCAGGAGCTTGTAATTTGTTCATAAAAATTCTCAATATGCTGAAACTTGAAATAAGATTTTAGTCTAGGAGTAGTTTTTATAATATATTCTTAAAAAAAAAAAGGTCAAATTTCAAACGAACAAAAAATTTTCTTGTTTACCCTCCTCCTATTTAGCTCATATGTTGCATATCGTATTCCTTTCAATACCACATTATGGGTTCGGGTGTCACATATCTACCAATATATGCATGCATTCATGAGTAAAAAATAAAATTGTCACTGATGTAACAAAAAAACTCCCACACAACAAACAAACAATCACACATGCAAAAACAAAAACAAAAACAACAACAACAACAAAAAAGACAAGAACAAAGTAAACAAGAAAACCCCCAAACCAAACCAAAAAATACACTCCCACAAAAAAAAAGAAAAAAACCATAAGCATTATACATACCCAGCAGCTACTTATTCTAAATTTGAGTAGAGGTTTCAGGATGCGGATCTAAAATATGCAAATGCATATATTCATGCCAGTATTCTGAAGGTCAAAATGGAGTATAAGTTAAACCCACAAAGGCCAGAAATTAAGTGTTATGGCTGAAACTCTATCTTAAAAAGACAAGAGCATCCATTTCAGTTGGCCCAATAATGTGAAAGTTCACAAGGTAAAGAGCCTCACTCACCAGATATAAACTCTGAAAAGCATTTGAAAATTATGTTTTCACAGCCACACTGCTGAAAGAGGACTTCCTGCTGCAAATTGATATCTTTGTAATACTGGCAACATGGAAAGAGGCAGAACATATTAGATGTTAGCCTATGTTAACATTAATTAATTATACTTCTGAGGAAAAGAACATCTAACTAGAGAAGATCAAAATATTTCAGGTGAACAAACTTGTCCTTTACACATAAATTTTTCTGCCTTCTTCCCATAGCAAATGTCATGTTTTCTTTGTCTGAAAAAAGAAAAAAAGTTGCCACTTACTCAAATTTTCCTTCAGCTCTTCTAAAGTGCATCAGTACACTTTGCACCACTGCTAAATGTCTCACTTGCCTCTCACTGCTATTGCCAAAACATGACCCCCTCACTTGTTGCCACTATTTTGAATGATCATAGTCCCATGATAAAATTTCCTTGTCATTATCTTCTGTCTAACAATGTCTTCAAATGTATTCTCTGGAACAGCAAACAGCACCAGTATCTTCTTCAGTGAGAGTATTCTGTTAGAAACCATACCAAGCATCTCTTTCACATAACCTATTACTGACAATTTTCCCACTAATAGAGACCATTTGGGGAAGACTGAGGCTGGTATCGAATGCTTCAGGAGACATATAAGTAACTTATTAGTAAGAAACAGTAGGAGTCTTTAAAAAGTAAATAATGGTGACTGTGTCTTCTCCGCCTAAAAGAGCTATACCCCTTGAAAAAAACCATAAATCTGTAAGTCTGAGCACATTCCCAGAGGAAGGGCAGATCCAGGTGGAAATCTTCCCTTTTGAAAATTTGGATAGGAAAAAACAGATGGGGGGAAAACAAACAAACAAACAAACAAAACAAAAACAAAAACAACAACAAAAACCAAGTTACTGGTACCTCCCATTAAAAGTCAGAATTGGTTCTTCTGCTACACCTTATTTAGTCCATCTGACTGTGGTGCAATGGTAGGTACAGAGACTACCTTATCTCCATTTGTGCTCATTACTGAGCAATTTAATATGAAGGTTTGAATTGTGTATGTTTTCCTTTTCTCTTGTGGTTCCCTTTCTCCATCATGCTCTCAGGCCACACTCTACAGGATCTACAAGGATCATGCCTCTTGATTTTGCCTGTGGTCCTTTGCACTATTCTCTTCTGGACATTAGTCCACTTCCTTCTGCAACAGGAGGATCATTGGTATTGGCTCAGCTTGAAGGATTGTTACAAAAGAGGCTAACATATTTAAAGCACTTCCCTGAGAAAAATTCCCTGAGATCTTTCTGTGTAAATCTGGAAATCATTCCGTTCCCATGAAGCGTCTCATCCTTCATTACACCTATTTAATTTCTACCAATGTTCCCACAGACCTTTCTGGAGAAGTCAGAATGTCTTGTGTTTTGCCAGGGAGTGAAAGCTCTTTCTCTGTCTTGTTCATCCTACCTTTGGGCTGCGTCTTGTCAAAATTTTTCCACCTTGGATGTTACAGTCCCTAAGGTAACTGCCAAAGTCTCCTTTCCCAGCTGCTGCAGAGCTGACCTGAGACGACAAGAAACAGAGAACTGCAGAATACTTTATGTTGGAATGGACATTCGTGGTTTTCTGGTGTTTTCTTCTCAAAGCTGGGTTAATATAACATCAGCTTCCCCAGGGCTGTGTGCAGCTGAGTTTTGAGAGTCTGTGAGAGTGGAGATTCTTTAAAATCTCTGGGCATCCTGTTCCAGTCTGGATTGTCCTCATTGTGAAATAGATTTTTCTTTACTTTCTGGGAAACTTAGAGGCAATTTTTGTCTGTTGTGTCTTTTTCTTTTGTTAGGTGCTACTGTGAAGAGTACATCTGCCGTGGTGAAAGATCATGCTGCAATATCACTCTATTCTACCATTAGAACCTCGGAGACAGCAATTAGATTGCCACACACTCTTCTGAAAGATGGACAAACACAGCTCCCTCAGTTTAATACACATCGTATGTTTCAGCCCCTTAATCACTCCCATATTTTAGTGGTCCTCTGTTGGAATCACTCTGGTTTGTTATTTTCTTTCTTTTACTGGTAATACTCTTTTATGTCTACTTGTATAATACGTTTATGTGTCTTGGATATCCTAACACTGATTTCAGGAGTACAGTGCAGAGACATCTGGGCTACTGGAAAACACTGGCCCTGGCCCTGGCCCAGCAGAGCTTTTTCACTTGGATCATCTGTCTCACTGTCTCTGATGCAAATCATGCTTCAATCAACAGTTAATAATGACTACCATAAACAATGAGCAGTAGAGAAGGTATTCACATTGTGAAAGAAATAAGGCATCTGCTGCTGGCCTCTGTGTGAAACATTTTGAGGCCAAATGTCAGAGTACATGTTAGCTGACAGTACTGATAATGCTATTAGGAGTATACACATTGGAATATTCCTAGTGACTTTCACATGAGAAATATATTGAACTTCATCCAGTTTACAGAAAGTGTCAGCAAATATATTTTGCTCAGTTTCTCTCACTCACATACGATAATCTGCTGCAAATTTACAGAATTAAAAAATAAATGTATAATTAATCTTTATAATTAATTAGTGTTTTGAGAAGGTCTACCAAAGAAAACCACAGCTGTTTGCAGAGAAAACTTCTGCTCAATTCCACATGTTAAAATTCACTAGTCATAGTGAGATTTTCATGCTATTAAATGGATGACTTAATATTTTGTTATCACTAGCTGATGCCTTGATGATATGCTGTTTCATTTCCTATGAAGTATACACAAGGATCTCTCAGCCACAGGTCCTGACGGACCACAGGTGTCACATGACTGCACAGATATAGTAACAGAGTTAATAGACCTGAGTGTGTTTGCAGAGTACTTTCTGAAACTACATGGATGGAGTAGAAGGATCTGCACTGGTCTTTTTTTCCAAAAGTCTATCTTTATTAAAAGGTAAACCATTACCTCTTGTAACAGCTGAAACTAAAGATAGATTTCATAGCCATTCTATAGACAGCACTATACTGTGAGTAGTTCAGTGAAATTTAGAACTTAAATGTTCAAGCTAGTCATATGAAACCTTGGCAACCAGTTCCTCTTGTAGAACGGTACTGCATTTCAGTGACCATCCTCTGTCAGAGAAGAAATCATCCTTTAAAATGCAGAATTAAAGTAAATAGAATAGAATATGATGTTCTGAATGAAACATTCTACATTGGCACATGCAGTGTTACATGGTTGATCACCTCTAAACAAAAACTATCCAAAACTTTAAAACCTTAAAATTGAGGTATTTAACTTCTACAGTTTTGAGAAAGTTTCTTATATTACCAAACTCAAATAAAACATTAGTGCTACAAGTTTCAGAAAGATTAGGTTGATAGGATCAAGAATGCACACACATGATCACTACATTCACCACTTTGGACTACTTCAAAACTAAAGAAATTTTTTTTGAAAAATGAAGAAGAAAATATTTCAGGAGTACACCATAAAACCAGGTTCCAGGTCAGTGGTAGAACTTATGGGTCTAGTCTCTCCTGACCATCCTAACTACAGCACACTGCAGTAATTCATACAAGGAAGTTAGAGAGGGAGTCTTCATCAGGAACTGCAGTGATAGGACAAGGAGTAGTGGGTTCAAACTAGAGAGAGGGGAAATTTAGGTTAGACATATGGAAGAAATTCTTTACCGTGAAGATGGTGAGGCATTGGAACAGGTTGGCCAGAGAAGCTGTGGATACCCCATCCCTGGAAGTGTTCAAAGCCAGGTTGAATGGGGCCATGAGCAACCTGATCTAGTGGGTGGCATCCCTGTCCATGGCACGGCAGTTGGAACTAGATATTCTTTAACGTCCTTTCCAACCCAAATCATTCTATGATTCTACGATTCTCATTTAGTTTGCTAAAAATAACTGAATGAAACCTCTGTGAAACTTTTAATACTATCCCATAATAATGGATGAACACAAATATGAAATCATGTAATGACTTCCAGAGTATGGTTGGTTATGCTATTGTAAATATCTTTTGTTTACAGAGGTATTGATTACAGTGCCAAATAAATTGACTTGCATGAATACAATCTGGGAAACAAGAATTTAAATTTCAAGTCTAGATCTTCTGTTGATGAATATGGATAAAAGCTCATTGATTGCATCTAATTCTCATCAGCTAAGGCTTTGACCCTCCATATTTACTGCAGTGAAGATAGAATTTCCTATTCCTAAAAAAAGAAAAAAAGACACTGCTACAGATTCCAACTGTTCCCTGTATGTTAAATCAAAATCAAGGTCAAATACACAACTTGAAATATATTCACATAGTATTGCAGATAAAATCATGTGGGCTAATTTGCAATTATGATCAATTTCAATTGATTTCTGATTCCACTGTTTGAGTCCACATCTAGGAAACAGAAAATGTTTTTTAGTATAGTACCTTTGTGTCCAAGGAAGTTATCCAATTATTAATCAAATACTTGTTATTGTTTCTCTTTTTTCTAGTGAATGGCATCTTCTTCATGGACTAATCCAATTATATTCAATCAGAGGAAGTTAGTCACCTGAAATAAAAATGGGAGGAATGGATTCTTATTACTTGAGTCAACTCTTTTGTGTCCTATGTAATTGTAATGCAGCTTAATTGCAAATACAGCTGTTGGTATTTGTTTGATGATGACTCATGCAGCTATGGATAACAAAACTCTTTACTAGAAAACAATTTAGACCCACCAAGGCTAGTATTAGTATCTGATCGTGTTTATAGATATTTTGAACTATATCTATGATAGGAATCTTTCTGAAGATGAAATATCCCAGTAAAAATTTTTATTCTTATATTCAGCTTAAAAATTTTGTAAAGCTTAGTCTCAAAAAAGAAAATTCAATCCACCATATTGAGGCATGCCCCTTGTGACATTTGTAGCAAATACTACATAGTTCAAAAGAAAACTCTGAAGGAAAAAATGCCTCTCTGTGCAGTTTGAAACCCTAAGTTTTTTCCCCTGTGAAGAAGATCCCGGCTTGGTCTGGTCCTATTCGATGTGTTTTCTTGAAACAGTTATATGGCATTTTTAATACAGGCCCAGATGCAAATACGGAGTTGGGCATTTTATGTAACTCTAAGGCATAGTGAAGATATCTAAAATGTAATAAGGAGCCAGCTAATCCTCTTGCAGATACCCGTATTTTCATGGGATTAATTGTTGAGTGTTCAATGTTCTTCTAGCACCATGTCTAACATTTTTCCCCATATTTGAATAATACTTTTTGTAACCAAGTTCCTTATTTTTCCCTTTTGTACCTAAGCCCTTCTGGCATCCCTTAATTTGTTAGATATACTCAGAGCTTGCCTAACATAGTAACAGCATTGATCAGTTTCATCTACGTGGTTTTATATAGCCAGGGAACATCAAGTCTTTCAGGGAAATGCTTAGAGATTGTACCACTTGTATAAGGAGTTAAAGAGAAGTATTTCTACCCCCTTTTGCCAGAAAGTCTTCAAATCTTCTCTGCCCAGCCTAGAATAAAGGATATAGCTGTTTGAAGAAGTTAGATTGAAGTGCTGGTGTGTCTTTGTTTCTGCTGCCTCTAGAGAGTATATGCTTAATGTCAGGAATTTTGCATGTGCAGAAGTGGGTGGAGGGGGGGAAAATCCACATTCTGGCTTCCACTCCACTAAGGACCATTTATGGCTGTACTGTACAATAATTATACAGAAAGTGTTAGTGCAGTCAACAGTTTCCTTAGTCTCAATCAGTTCTGACATCAAAGGCAAAGTGGCCTCTAGTTAACATTTTCCAGTCAACAAATTGTATATTTTCTCCCACATGATTCCACAGCTTCAAGGCAGGGAGAAGTAGAATGGCCCCAGTGTTTCAGAGCAGAATCATGCTCATACAGAGAAACCAACAGCATCCCAAGGTGTGTGGAGAGGAGTGTGGCAGTAAAGGTATGTGAAGTATCCTTCAGTTTTATGATGGTACAAACTTCTAAATGGAAAACTTTACTGGATCACATGGACACTCAGGAAAGATACAAACAAGTCAAAAAGCAACCGGGAAGAGGGAATGAGGGCTGGAAGGAATGATCAGACAGCTAAAATCACATGTTCTGTAGTGAACGATTGAACCTGTTTGTTTCTGCAAAGAGAGTACGATTGGAGACCTGATAATAGTTTTCAAATATGAGAATAGCCAAAAAAACAATGGTTTTAAATTGTAGCTAGGGAGATACTGGTTAGACTTTAGGAAAAGTTTTCTAAATGCTAGGACAGTGAAATAGTAGAACACCTCACCTAGGAAACTGTAGGAAGATTTTCCATGAGCAGATCAGACAAAAATATTAGATATAGCCAATCCCACCTCTGAGGAAGGAAGATGGACTCTGTGATTTAAGGATCTTCATTCTAGATCAATTTAAATGATTTTGATTAGATGCATTTCAGTTTTGATTTGGAACTGAGTTAAAGACAACTGGGATAGGTTTTTTTTTCATGAATAAATAGACGCGTTGGATTAAGACCCAAATAGGAATATGACTGTATGCAAACCATGCAATCCATATTTGAAAGATTTTGCTATTTCTAGCATAGCATTTTTGTTACTGGCATTTATAGTCATAGAAAAACTAAGAAGCTTACCTTTTTTTTTTTACTCTTCTATAAAATTTTCCTGACCATTGAAGAGAAAGAAATATTCACATCTCATAAAATATCCACAGTAGAGGTTAAAATTGTAGTAGAGGTTAATATTTACAACTACTTTCTGCACCAAACTTGCAGAGATGTTTAATTTTCTCTGTTGCTAACAATATCAAATAAAGCAAACAAATAGTATTCATGCAAAGGCAAACAAAATAGAGTCAGGTAATTATAAAAGAACATTGACCTATTAAAAATTGGTCTGATCTTCAAGAATTTTCGGCATACCAGCAGTAATGTTATTAAAAATAGTAGTATCATGACAAATATTCATTAGAATTTGCATACGTAAGAATGCATTTAATTACTAATCGCATTCTGCAAATTATTTAGAAGATGTAAATCAAAGAAACAAAGAAGAAAGATTTAGGGAGTAAGGGTTCTGAAGAATTTTCTAAAGCAAATGTTCTTAACAACAACAGATTTGAGAAGTTGTAAGACCTTTCCACAGCTAGATTATTTAAAAGAACAAATAAAGTTCAGCAATACTAATGTTTGACATACAGGCATTTGCTATAGGTAATGGAAAATTATCTCAACTCAGATCAGAATTGAGTTTTATATGTAGATGTGTTTAAATATTCTGTCACTTGAAGGCAAAATATCATATGCAAATTAGGAACTCAACTTGCAAACTGCAGGTGTAATAAATTTCATGGATTGTGTAATTTTCCTGCAGATTTTTTTTCAGCCACCATCAGCACAGTTGTTTAAATGCTTGTGCAAAGCAGTCCCTTTTCTGCCGTGCTGAGTCAGCACCACAGGAAGTTCTGTCTCACTGCTAACCCAAAAGGGCTGAAGGAGCTCACCACCTTACTGGAACCCTGCACTGGAGGTGGGAGGATGGAGCAGCTGGAATAAGGACATGTGAAAGGTAAAAGGGAGAAACATGAATCAAGGAGATGCTGCTGTGCTAAATGCAGAGAGAAGGAGACTAGAGAGGATAGAACGGTTTGAGACATGATGAAAGGAAGATGACAGAGAAAGATGAAAGACAACAAGAGTCTCTGATGCAGCTGGTCCACTTCACTGCAGAGTAACTACTAAGCATCTTATAGAGTATTCATTTCCCGTGTGATGCCTTATCCATTACTACCCAAAAAGAGAAGCCACATGAAATTAGGAGAGTAAAAAGCAGTTATATTTATGAAGGGCCTTCAGACACATTTAGGGCAGACAGAGGCCCCCAGGGGTTTCACCCAAAATGGACAATGGGTGACGGGATTTCATAATTTATAAGTTCAATACATTAACATCTTGGGGTTTAATCTTCCAATTAGGTAATGAAGTCATGTACCCTAGTTTCCTCTCCCCCATCCCACTTTTGTTTACATTTCTTGGGACCTAAGACAGTAAGGTGTCCTTGGGTCTCAGATGTGGAGAGGAATTATTTTGTCTAACCAAAATGGGAAAACAGTAGCTAACACTGTATATGGAGTTTAGAGTTACACACTAAAGAATAACAGATTTACAAATGTATGAAAAATATAAAAGCTAAAACCCTAAGGCATCAATGTGCAAGTCAAAGAACAGCTATTAAACAAAACAAAAACAAAAACAAGAACAATAAAAAAAACCAAAACAAAACCCCAAAACCAAAATCCACAGATTTTGTTCATTTATTTAAAGTAGGGAAAGGTAATTCTCTACTGGAAGGAGAATCTCTCAATTTCCTTAATCATTCATAGGAACAAGAAAGTAATTCTTGCACTGCTTCCACTTTTTTTGTAGAGTTCAAGATTTTTGCAGGGCAGCCCATGAAGACCTCAAGCCTGGAGTGTACTTAGATGGTTCCTTGTCTAACTGCTGCACCCAAAAA
The DNA here is from genome assembly GCA_013398175.1 of Climacteris rufus. Classification (NCBI taxonomy): domain Eukaryota; kingdom Metazoa; phylum Chordata; class Aves; order Passeriformes; family Climacteridae; genus Climacteris; species Climacteris rufus. The sequence continues at coordinate 190,158 of VZRZ01003208.1, read as the reverse complement.
TGCCATGCAGTACTGCTTGACCTCAGGCGGCTTACGTCTCTCACTATAGACAAGTGCCCAGATATTGACTATGCCCAGACTGGACTGCTCAGATTAAAATGTAGTTAATATCTTAAGGTAAAGGCAGTAGACATTTACCTAAAGATAAGTAATTGGAACAATTTGTGTTTTGTTACTATGGAAAAGAGGTGAAAATTATGGGATTATTGCTACTTAGTAATGAATATTTTCAGTATTTCTCAATACCTGTTCTTTTATAAGTCTGTACACTACATAGCTGAAGGAAATTTCACAGTCTAGTATTATTATATTTCTATTATTTATTACTGTTACCAGCAGTAAAACAAGATGTGCAGATTCCACTTTACTTGCAAAACTTTCAGAGCTGATCTTACAAGACAGGTACATAGAGCAATAACATTTGGATGAAGCCAGGGAAAATATTTGTGTAGCATTTTCACTGGGTTCTTTGGTTCTCTTGATATAGAGCATACACAGCCTCGAGGGTGCTCTTGATTGTTATCTCTGCAGCTGAGTGATTTTTGGAGGTCTCACTGAATACAAGGGTCACAACCTTCTTATCTGTTTTAATAAAAAATGACAATGAACTGTGCAATTCTCCATTGTCCCCTCAAGCAAAATGAAGGTGAATGTCATTCCTGTCTGTACAGCCAGTCTAATTGCAGTATTAGGGTCTAAAGCATGAAAATTCACTCTATCATGGGTTTTAACAAAGTCTGTGGAGGAACTGCAGTTCAGTTTGCACATCCCCAGGTTTATTAAGTTTTATCAAAACCTCCAAGGAAATTTTTGCTATTTCGAACTGGATTGTGCATACTGTTTACAGCTCAACTCCATAAGAGGTCATTCAAACAGTGATTTATTTCTGCATAACAAAAGTTCTTTTTGTTCATCTCTCAGGAAAACACGGAGGCCTCACAAAGTATGGGATATACTGAAAGATGGAACTGAGTGCACCTTTAGCAAGTTTACAGGCAACAGAAATTTGGAAGAGTGGCTGATAGAGCAGGCAGTTTTTCTGTCTTTCAGAGTGGTCTTTCAAAGAGACCTCAATAGTCTGGAGAAACAGCAAGCAGGAACTTCACAAAGTTTGACAAACAGAAAAGACAAGTCCTGTTCCTGGGGAAGAATAACCTCAGGATGCCTGACAATAGTGTACGGAGTCAGCAACCCACACTTCCCATCACATGACATTTATGGTCAGGTAGTTTCTGTATGACAGTTGCACTAATCCTTCATCGATCAGCAGTTCCTTCTTCCATCCATTCAGCTTAAGTGTACAATCAGTCCTTGAGATCAGTTTGAGAACTATGGACAATCCCTTTTTGGTGGGAAGCTTGTATCTATTCATACTGAGTTTCTGCAAGAACTCTTAGGCAGACTCCATCCTGAGTTGTCACCTCTTTTAGTGTTGAGAAAGTGATGGTTAATGGGGTGGCAAGGTTTCATCCCTATAATTGTCCCAGCTGAGAACACCATGGTTTCTAACCTGCTGCTAACCTAGTCTCAGCTGAAGCTCACATTGAGTAACAACCTGCCATTAGTAAGAGCTTTGGCTCCCAGAGACATTTGGGTTCAGGATTGCTTCAAACACTAAGGATGCTTTAAGACTTCGTATGCCATCTTTCCAAATGAAAACAGACATTAACATCAGAAAAGCAAGCATTGCAGGATGTGACTGCAAGCAGACAAGAAGGAGCTTAATACTTCCTAGGGAGCTAGAGTAAGAGGAAAGCACTAGAACTCCAAATATTACTATTTCTTTCTGCCTTCCTGCCTGCCTTCCTGACTGTCTTCCTCTCTTTCAGCAATCTACTGTGAAATGCACATACATTCTGGGACATTATGTCTGCCCTGCATAACTTCTCCCTCCTCACTCTTCTTCTGATTCCAGGACTTATGTCTTAGTGAGACATAGCTTGCTTAGCTTGCTTCACCAGGAAGGGTACAATAATCACAGGGCTGAAGACCCTTTCATCACCATCTCTCTTAATATGAGTCACACACAATAACACTCTTCTGATATTTATTTATTTTATTTTATTTTATTTATTTATTTCAGAAATACTTTAGGCTCTCCCTGGATGAACAGGACCTACATAATATGCAGGTCTTCTCTTCCCTGGGTGATCAAAAATCAAGGGAGGCCCACTGCAACCATAATGCATGTATGTACATTACTTTGTTTATTAAGAAAGTCATTGAAAATTCTTGAAATCAAGAGATAGCAGATAAAGTCAGCTTTAATTAGGTGCAGTTAAGAATATGCTTCATGATAAAAATGGACATGTTAAGAATATGTTTCATGGGATATGTTTCTTTTTGATATAAACAGCTCAGAAAATGTGGAAAGTGAATGAGAATTCTTCAGCTTGAGATCAAAATTGTTACTTGAAACTTCTTTATTTTTAAAGTATCCAACATTATTTGATTGACTCAATTCCAAATACTAAGATTATTTTCCTTGTTTAGAGCTTCACATCCTGTAAAGGTGAAACCTCTAAAATCAGGAATTTAAATATAAGAATATTGTGGGAAAAGAATATACAGTTGTTCTCTAGCTCTGCTCAGTCTGATTGCTAATCCAGAAGAAGAAAGTTAAATCCAAAAGGCATTTTAAAAAAAATTAATTGAGCCTATTGTTGAGGAGAAAGAAAGTCAAATACCAGCACATGGTTACTGGAGAAATTGTGTGCTACAAGCAGATGAAAAAGGAGAAACTTTAATAAAGGTGGTTGAAAAATGGGCAACAAGAACTTTGCACTTCTTCTGCTTGATGATTCTTTAATGGTTGCAATCCTGCAGGATCACGACCAGGAAACAGAAAAGACTGTCAGTCTTTTGTCAAACAATTACTGTGTAAGTGGTTAAAGAGATAAGATTATAGTAAGTGGAGACATTGCAATCCATTACTTATAAGACTAATTTGGTCCTTATTTTCTGGGAGCTTGATTCCACAGCAAAAGAATAGCTTAGTTTTCCCCATAAATTTAAAAACCAGACAAACCAGCAAGGAAAACTTCCCCATCCATTGAGCTGTAGGAATATTCATTGGCATTACATCTGTCCTCCCTTCTCAATGTCATATTATTTCCTACATTTCCATAATGCCTATTAATAAACTTTGATCCAACCTAGCAAAAATCCAGATACTGGGGAATGTTCAGATGGAACTCTTCTAAACCTAGTGTTCAAAGTACTGATTAAATGTAAGTGACAAATTGTGGCAAACTATCTGGCAAAAGGCTTTTGGAAATACAGATTTCAATATGAATAGTGAAAGAATGCTTAAAGTTGATAACTAATATTTTTTCAAACATTTGGTTAAAACCCCCATTAAAGGGAAAGGAGGAAGATAGTCATGTTGCACAGAGTTTAGGTCTATAAGAAAGAATTTAGCTGCCTAAATCCTGACACATTATTGAAAGAGAGAGGCTTTTTTTATTTCCTCCAGAGACAATTGAGACCAATAGGAAATGTATTAATTTTACCTATCTTTAGACTCATGACACTGTCTTAATGAATGAACCTGCAAAGGTGTTTTTGTGCTGGTATGAATTGCCTTTCAGACGTGCTTTTCTCTCATTGATTGTGAAGATAATCTAGTCAAATATGACTACTTTGATTGTTCAGGTCAAGTGTCTTAGAGAAGGTTGGTTGATTAGACCTGGATGAATTAATAATTTGATGAAGAAAGTGCTGTTAAAGAAAAGTGAGCCAGGCTGAGTTCTGACCCAAACTGCTTCACTGTGGGTTGAACTAGCAGCCAACACTTGATCTGTTATGGGCTGCTCCAACTAGCTGGGGTGGGCCAACATTAACAGCACAGATTACAGAGTAGCTGGTGCTAAATTGTCCTAGAAACAATGGTCACCTCCTGACTCTCTTTTATTCAGCATATGGACTAAGAGTATTTAAGAGCTTAACTGCTGTCAGATTTGGAAATCATTTTTTCTTTAATTACTTTTAAATCTGTCTGTTCATCTCAGTTGAAAGTCCAGGCAGCCTGAGAAACCTGAGAAAAGGTTTGAAATTTATCGTCTTAGTTCAGTGTCTGATGTTGGCAACGGGTAACACCTGATGTGACTGCAGCTCCTGAAGGCATCTGAATGTCAGATTTTATCTGAGATATTATGTATGGTATAAGTGCTGTAGCATGCAACACAACAGCAGACTTCAGACTTCAGAAATCAAGGCAAGTGCTTGAGCATCTGTTTTGCCAAAGTCAGTTTAAATTTAGGCCAGGGCTGTCCCCACAGACAGAACAGCAACATACCTTAAATTTCAATTCTCCATTTTAGGCAAGCGACAAGTGAAACACATAGAATTCAGCAAATAGAAGAGACAAGAACAGAATGCAGAAATCCCTGGCCTGCCCCTTAGTCTAGGCTATATATATCCTGAGATATGGCTTTGTGGCAAGTGAAAAAGAGGCACATCATTTTCATTTATGAGAGGCTGTAATCAGAGGACACTGCAAATAGCCAAGTACAGCGTTTACACACAGAGTGCTCCCATGTTGTTTCAGTCACTGTCAAACTATGCTATTTGTATTACAGAACGAGGCAAATCAAAAGAAGAAAAGAATAATACTAGATAGCCAAGGATGGAAGGGTTCTCATGTTCTGTTCAAAAATCACCCCAGAAGAAGCAAGTCGTGCAAAGCAGGAAGTTTAGCGGTAACTGTGTGCAGTGCCCACCTGGGTCTCTTCCAGATGAAATCATATGTGATGTAGGTGATATTCAATATTACTCTTATGTATTTAAACAGAAACTATCACCTAGGCATAGATCTTCTATTGTCAGTCAGATTTTTTTTACAATTTCCAACTACATTTCTGATTTTTTATTATATGTTAATGGACTATATTAATTAAAGCAGATTGCAATGCACTAATAACAATTAATTCAACCCAGGGTGCCTTAAAGTGAGATTTTATGAGAGCTGAAATTCTCCATGGATATCTAATTTACATTTACAACACAGGGAACTATACTTCTGGACATTTTTACTTGGCATTCTCCTCCAAGCTAACACAGCAGTGTGAGATCAGGATAGGAGAGGTGATGACAGACTAGGGTGAAGAATTACAATGTTCTGAAGTGTTAAGCGATGCAGTAGCTTTCATCGGTCTCAGTGGATTAACACACGTAGCCCCACCTGGTAATATATAAAGTTTTTCAAAAGCAGAGTACAAAATCTGATAGAATGTGCAATTGGTTACCGGTGAAGAGCATTAGCTCGACAATAAACACACTCCAAATGTACCTACTCCCCCTGGGAAATAGCATCTCTTGTTGTTAGTCCTTTTGTCATTCATGAGTAATACGTATTTAACAGAAATCTTGGAACAGGAAATGAAAAACTGAAGATGATAAATCTGTTCCACTTAGACAATAATCATATAACACTGTGGCCAGTTAGTGTAATTTATAGACACCATTCCCCCTGGAAATCCTAGGTAGAGAAATTTTTTAAAAAAGGGCAGGGGAGAGAGATGGGGAGTGAAAAGATAAAATTGGTACAAGGCATCTCTTACCCACTGGCGCAGTTAAATGGAAGAAAAATACAAATTAAGATTTCACTGCTGCAAAGCTGTATTTACAGTAGCTGGATAGGAGTTTTTCAAGGGTTCATCTTCAGTTCCTTGCTAGAAGCTCTACACTGAAGTGTGACTTGCTCCTATTTAACCTGTCACACATCTGTCTCTCTCTGTTTTTTTGTGTTTTTTTGTTTTGTTTTGTTTTTTGTTTTGCTTTGGTTTGGTTTTGGTTTTTTTTCAAATTTTAAATTTTTTTAATTTTTTCTGAAGGGAAGAAACACTTTTGGACATCTGTGGCCACAAAGACATTCCTAATCCATAAATATTTTGCTCTCTTGCAACCTGTGGTAATAATTATAATGGCTGACACATATTTGTGTGATTCCTAAAATAGAATTAAAACTACTCTCCTTATCTGTGAATACAGCACTTACATTCATACTGTTTGGATAATGATCCTCTCTTTGTAGCAGGTACCACTATGTATCATACTTAAATGTCCTGCAAATCTTCCAGTAATTATCAAGGTCTAAGCTCTGGTTTCCTTACAAAAATGTATTATATAGCTCAGAGTGAAGAATTCATTATTTACTTTTCATGACAAAGAACCTGGGTATGAAGTAAAATTATCAGTTGTCTAAGGATTTTCTTTCTTTTTTATGACTAACACTTCTATGCAGCTTAGACTAGCTGTATCACTTAGTTTTGTATAAGATCTAGAAATGGATTACTTTAGATGAGGTAAAACAGAAGTATTTTGACTTGTGCTGCTCATCTCTCAACACTTTGTACACCTCATAGCCATAAAGACTGCAAAATATACACTGAATTGGTGTTGCCAAAATTAATTATCCCACTTTAAAAAAACAAAAAACAAACAAACAAGAAAGCACCAAAAAGCCATACCACACAATCAAAAAAACCCCCAAACCAGTGCCTGATGACATGCACAATGTTTTTTTCTCTCTTTTTTTAGAAAGAATATTCTGTTAACAGCTTGAAAATCAAGTGTTCAACCTGTTTGTATCACCTTTGGAGTGGTGATCCTAGATATTTTCTGCCACAAACAAATAAAATTTGTGCAAAACAGGCTATTTACAAAAAAAAATCCATGCATTTCTTTGATTTTATATAATTGGCTAAAAAGAAATTAGATTCAAGAACTGGATTAATAGGAAGTGATTTCTTCCTGGAGATCTAATGAAATTCGAATTTTATATATACCACATGTAATTTAATCTGAGACTTAAAAAAAATAATATTCTTAATGGTTTCTAGCTATATCTAAGTATATGGTGGCACAGACTTGCTCTTTCTCCAAGATTGTAAGCGTAGGTTTTAAACAAAATTCTTCGAGACTGAAAGGTTCATATATCCTCATAAAATCCATGGACACTCCAGAAGCATCTGACAGCACAAAAACAACTTTGCAGGTTCGTTCAGTAAAGTGTGGCATATTCCTGTGTGTGTCTTAAAACTTCCCTGTCAAAATCAGTACATAGTAAGGTCCAGACCTGACTCAGAATATAAATCAAGTAATTTGTCATAAGTCTCTTAATTACTAGCCAATATAACAATACAAGAAAAAGATTTATGGAAATGCAAAACTAGGTCTACACCATATAATTAGCATATACAGATATTTTATTTTGTCATTGGTGTAGTTTATGTGAAAGTTTATAGCCATATTTTATACTTTTGCTGTCTTCTTCTCAGCTTACTGGCAAAACTGCTTGATACTTCCAAACCAGATAGCATTTTCTTCAATCAGGTCACCAAAGAAATATTTATTATCAAGTCTCAGTTTTCCTTCTTCCTCACAACTTCCTTTTTTTTTTCTCTTTCTCCTTTGTATTTCGCTTTCTTTTTTTCCCTGTCTTTAAAACAGTTCCTGTGCAAGGAAAATAGAACACTTATGCTTTTCAAACAGTTACTGAAAAAATGCAATCTACTGATGCATAACATGGAAGCAAAAGATATTATGGCTACTATAATTCACAAGCCAAACTTTGTGAACAAGGCGGATCCACAGTAAAGTTGGGATGGCTTTAAGGTCAATGCACTGATTTACACAACTGAAATTATACAGACATAAGGAAGCATTCCTTTTTTTACCATAAAATTGCTTGGGTAGAGTGAGATCTCCTGAGAGATTTATGCAGAGCCATATCTCTAGCCAGATGAAAAGAGCATGCTGTCCTCAGAATCAAAGCCAAGAAAAAATAAGAAAAAATAAGCAGCAGAAAGGACAAAACACCCCATCACTCATGCAAGTACTAAGTGCTGAAAGGAATTTCTAGACCTTTCAGCAAGATCTGTAATACATAAATACATATATATTCTGAGTGATAATATTTTTTTCTTATTTAAATCAAATATTATTTTTTAATTCCTTAAAAAAAAATCATAAGTTTAAAGTCTTCTAAAATATACAGTGTGCCAGCACCCCATAACTGGTTATTAACTAATATATCACATCACAGATACAAATTCTTATTTCAAGCTGTATTAATTGAGTTGTCATTTCCCACAACATTTTGAGACTAAAAGTCCACTAAAGTTTCGATAAAACTTTATCAGAGACCTTGATAAAGTACTAACTTTCAGACTGATGGGGCTTGAGATTTCTTTTCATAGAAAACAAAAGCAGAAGTGCAAAGGAGTCAGATAAAAAGCACTTCACAAAAGCATTCATAGTATGTTGATCTATTTCAGAGATCTATACTGCCCCTTTCCTTGTACTTTATTTTGTAGTCCTTATTTTTTTCTGTTCTACCTAGTATTTCTTGACAACATATATATGAGGAATGAATTTTCCTAAAATATATGAGGAATGAATTTTTGAAAGAATTATCTTCCTTTATTCGTCCATTTCAGTAGTCACAAGAAAATCTGCACTGCAAGGTGCTTGATGACAACTATAAATTAGATCATTTGAGCTGCAAATTCTCTGATTTGCACCACCAAGGTATTTGAAAACACAAAAATGCAAGTAAAAGTTTAGAGGAGTGAAAAGACAGGTCTCAGCTTTTTACAAGACATGTCAGAGAGAATAAATGTATAATTCCTTTTTATATGACACACAACAATACACACTGTTGCCACATTTTAAAGTACTGTCCCCTGAAAATGCATCTTCTCATAACCTCCATGGGAAATAAACCACACAGAGGCAGAGCAGGTATGGAAAGAGAATTTCCTGAACTAAATTCCTCTTTGTGTTATGTGCTTATGTGTATAATTAACTCTTTTGTCAACAAGGCATTTTCAGATCTTGATTAGGTATTCCTGGGTTTTGTTTGGTTTTCTGAGGATTATGCACATGAAAATTCATAACTGAAGAAAGATATAAATACAGTAATTAATGGATGAAATTCAGCTTGTGGTAGCAGGTTGCCAGAACCTTTTCTGCACCAGTTAAACCCTAGGTTAGTGCAATGACAGAAGACAGTAATGGCATGCCTGTTTAGGAATTTTCACATATCTGCTCAGCCTGGCAAGGATGCCTACCTATCACAAGCAAGTATGCATGAAAAATGGCAATGGGTGTGATAATAAGATCAGTACTTTTGCAGATAGCCATATCACAAATTAAACTGCTTTCCAGACAGATGCCAGGAACTGGAATTGTGGATGCCCCGTTTAAACAGTGCAGTTATCAGCTAAGTGCATGATAGCATCTGAAAGAAAAATATTTATAGACCCTGTGAGAAGAGTTTCTCCACACATGTAGCTGGCATGTGTACACACTCATATGCATAACCAGTAATATACATAGGCAAAGATGTATAGATTCTAGAGTTAAATTTCTAAAGCCCCAAATCGTGACTGTGCATTTCAGCCCTGTCAGTGGAGCTACTTACCTCTAACACTTCTGAGAACAGTGTCCTGCCTTATTTAGGTTTCAGGCAATGATGGGAGTTTCAGCATTCTGTAAAGCATTCTTTGTACCAAACTTGATCTATAGTTTTCTACTGACTTCTAATATGGATTAATTGCCAGTCTGCTCTTTGTGGCGACAAAGCACTGTGGAGACAGTAAAATCACACATAAATTCCTGTGACAGGAAGGGAAAGGACGAAAGGAACACAATGCCATACTGAGAATGGCCAGAAGAGATGAATTAGAATAAAGAAGGAGGGCAGTAGTCATTGTTTCCTTTCTGGACCAAACATTCAGCTATGTCTTCTTTTATTTAGGAACAATGCTCCAGTTAGTTTTTTATAGTGAGAGCTGGAAGCTGCTGAGTTCCTCCAGACTCCATTTTCTTTATTTATGGATTGTTCTGGCTACCTTTGTAGTCTTGTTTTCTGTTCCTACAGTTAAAATATTTAGTTCCTGACTTAAAAAAAAAAAAAAAAAAAAAAAAAAAAAAAAAAAATTAAATAAAAAAAAAAAAAAAAAAAAACAAA
>VZRZ01003208.1:142476-180164 GCA_013398175.1 Climacteris rufus | reverse complement strand
AAAAAAAAAAAAGACAAGAAAATAAATATTCATATGCAAAGACCAAAGACAAAAAGGCAAGAAATTTGCATTGATAGTATGTCTCCAATGACTAAAACTTCTCAACATTGTAACAGTCAGAACCAGCTGTATGTAGGTTATTAGCATATCCTTCTACACAGCTGTCTAGAAACAATTTGGGAGTCTTAGAAAAAAACATTTATTTTTTTTTCCCAAAATGTTCCTTTAAACATACTTTTTCTAATATTGATCATGCTGGAATATGGTGCTATATATATGGAGCATTTACCATAACAGATATCAACAGTCTTTTCTAGAACATTGAATTTTCACTCATTCTTCTCATATACACCTATTTTGGCTGATGAGAACTTGTGCTGTGTATACTCCAGGCAGTGCAAAATCATACATAAGTACACATGAGTACCTCACATACACTGACACTTCTGAGTATGTTTGCTTGGTTCTCTCAAGCCAAATACTATGATAGTCAACAGACATGGATGAAAATACCATAGGTACTACATAAGTACTATCTTCTGACACTAATATTTTCAGTCTAACAGGATGTTAGATGACAAAAACATTTAAAGTCTGAGAAACTGTTGTTATTTTTCCCTCTAGGAATTCAAAGTAAAATGGAGTAATGTTTACAGATTAAAAGCAGAGTATTATGACAGTTTGGGACAACATCCTGAATTTGGAATGTGTTCTTTTATATCCATATTGTAATCTTAATCTAACATGCAAAAGTGAAAAATTCAAGACATCTTGTTTTTATTTCAACTTTTATGAATGTCATTGCTTTCCAGTTTGAATTCAGGCTTGGCCTGATGTAAGATTTCTTTGAATAAGATCTGCTTTGGCTGAGAAGGGTTTATGTCATGGTTTAGCAATGGTACTCCCCAGTTTATTTCTCCCACTGAGACTCCCCAAACCACATTGCTGCTCACTCTCTCCCTTTCCCCACTGTTGTGTCCCCTCCTACCTCCCCACCCCTCTCGGGCAGAGAGGAGAATTAGAGGCACAAAGGCAAAGATCACAGGTTGAGATAAGAACAACTTATTGGAAACAACAAGATAAGAAAACAAACAGTAACAGCAATTATATTAACAAAAATGTACAGAAGATAGGGTGATTTATGTGCAAAATGCTCACCAAGTCCAATCCACTGCAATACAACTGCAGCCACAGTTTTTCCCAACCAGAAACCATGTTCTTCTTCTTGGACGCCAAAGAATCCCTTCCCCCCTGCTCCCGGTAGTGACTTGAGGTGGTATCAAATAACTCAGATCAAATCTAGATCTTAGCCACAGCCCTTCTCATCTATTGCAAAATATTAACCCTGTCCTTGGTCTAAATCAGGACAGTACTCTTTGGGGTAGGCAAATGTATCACGTGCAGAGTTCAGTTCTGTGTGTTTAGCACTGCTCATTAGTTAGGGCTAATGAAATATCAAGATGGTGAAAGGTCTTCTGTTCTTGCTGTGTAAGCACAAACTTCTACCCAGGATAAAAACAACTCAAATAATTATTAGAGGATCTCAAATGAGATCAAGGTGGCAAGCAATGCTTAAGAATTTCAGATTTGTGTGGAAATATAGACAATCCAGAATTTTTTCCTGATTTGAAAATAACAGCTTTTTCATTAAGAGATACCATTTCTGATGATGTCAAAACCTAATTTCCAAGAAGTGCGCTGAGGCTCAAGTACTCTCTTGTCTCTAACGTGATCATTCTTGGGAACAATTAAGCTTCCCAGGCAGAGCACTTCTCACATTCAGAGCTAAAATTGCATCTATAGTGCACATATAGAGCACAAGAGGACTTGGTTTTGTAGCATTAAAATCTGGCACATTCCATGGGTATGAATTAACTTCTGAAAAATGAGAAAAGTACATTTTGTTTTCCTATTATTCCAAGATCTTAGTCCCTTAAAGATGCTGCTGATAGGAAAATTGAAAGCCTTCAGCAAAGATGAAGTAATGTATCTTTAACACGTGTTGTGAAGAAAAGAATCCTTAACAATAATACAAATATTACATGAAAAATATTCCTCAAAGGTGCAGGTGGGTGGGATGGGTCACTGTACAATTTTGTGTATGCATACCTATATCTATGTATAAATGTGCATGTGCATATACATATATATATATATATGAATTTACGTATGGACTGCATAATATTTTTGAATGGGAGCTGACATTGATGGAGATTAGTGAGAACTGGCTTTACAGACAAATATGACTTAAAAGATTTTTTTAAATCTATATTATGCTAAGAAATAGGCAAATAGGATAATTTCTTCACTTTAAATAATGTATTTCTACCCACTTTACTTGGCTTGTACCATCATCTTGTTGAAAGAATAGTGACATACTTTACTCTTGTTCTACTGCTTCAGTCTAATGAGTCTGGGCAGAACTCATGAATTCAGAGGATAAATGAAGCTCTAAAAAGTATTTCTTTTTTGCATTGGTGAGACTAAATTGAGTTCATGACCTTTTCCTTTCTAACCCTCAATGTAATTTAAACCCATTTATTCTTTTTCCTATATATGTGTCCACTTCCAGTTGATTTTCTAGAAAATGAGATGTTGTCCTGGGTTCTAAATAATGACATGCATGTCTTCATATGGAGTTAGATAAACAGTTTAAATGAACTTAATGAACACTCATGGCTGAGATTTCCAAGTCATAGTGTGGAAAATCATACAAACATTTATCTCCACACTAAAGTAGCCTACTTCTGAAAAATGTCCGTTCCTTCCTCTCTCTTTATCTTTTTCCCTTTCCTTTTCCTTTGCCTTTCCTTTTCCTTCCTTTCTCTCTTTTCTCCATCCTTTAAATTTTTATTCTATTTATTTTCCTCTTTTCTCTTTTTTTTTTGGTTCTTTTTTTTAATATTTCTTTCAGTGTTACAAATGCAACCTTTATTTTGACTCTTTAACATTTGGAAACTGGTACTAGAAATTACTTGCTATTTTTCAGCTACAGTCACTATGTTAAGAATAATGATCGAGACTGAAGAATAGCTGGAGCATATCAGCTGAGCTATTATGATACCAGGAAGCTTGAGGGAGCAAAATAAAGGCTGTCCCACCTAAGCAGATAAAAGCCCTTCCCACTTGTCAGGAAACAAAGGGAGAATGTTTATGTGTCCATCAGGGATCTTCTAGGTCTGTTTGCAAGTAGGAGTTCCACGGGTTGGACTAATTATAGTCTGTTATAATTCAGGTACAAGGGTAATCAGTACTGACAAAATGAGTGATGACAATACAGTTTTCCCTAAAGACTGCTGGTGCAACTGCATGATTATTCATTATAGACTAAAAGGATATGGGAGATGTATTTCACTGTAAGCAGATAGCAATATGCTCTTCATTTAAGGTTTTTCTTATATATATGCCATGTTAGCGCAAATCTTATCATAGAATCATTAAGGTTGGAAAAGACCTCTAAGATCATCAAGTCCCCCTGTTACCCAGCACTGCCATGTTCAAGACTAAACTCTGTCCCCAGGTGCCACAGTCATATATGTTTTGAGCGCTTCTAGAGACGGTGATTCCACCACTTGAATGGGCAGCCTGTTCCAATGTTTGACAACCTTTTCAGTGAAGAAATTTTTCCTAGTATCCAACCTAAACCTCTCCTAGTGCAGCTTGAGGCCATTTCCTCTTGTCCTGATGCTGGTTGCCTGGTAGAAAAGACTGACCCCCACCTGCTGCAATCTCCTTTCAGGCAGTTGTAGAAAGCAAGAAGGACCCCCCTGAGCCTCCTTTCCTCCAGGCTGAACAACCCCAGCTCTCTGAGCCACTCCTTATAAGACTTGTGTTCCAGTCTCTTCACCAGCTTTGTCACCCTTCTCTAGACACATTCCAGCACTACAATGTCTTTCTTGTAGGGAGGGGCCCAAAACCAGACACAGTGTTCAAGATGTGCCCTCGACAGTGCTGAGAGCCTTACTCAGGACCACATCAGAGCCTTGATTTATTGCACAAAGAGCAAGAAAACATTTTTCCTCTCACTGAGGATCTTCATCAGACACCCAGGTTCTAACGTACCTGTTGACTTATTGAAGGTACAGGACTAGAGAAGGGCATGACCTCACTGGAGAAGGGGAACAGCAAGTGACAAAACAGGGTTTCAAAAATGATGCCAGCAAATGCTGCTCTCTACAACATAGCCCTTGGAAAGCCCCAGATTCATCTAGAGGGGAGGTTTTATGTTAAGAAAGGTAATTTTTCTGAAGGACAAAATTTCTGGACTGATGGTCATTGTTAGCTTAAATTCAAGTCCCAAGTAATATGACTTTTGTAAAAGCCAAATGTAAGCATGTAGTTGTGGTAAAAGAAAACATCAAAGGCCAGATCATCAGTTATTTTGAATTACTATTCCACACAAAAGGCATAAGTAATCCATAGGAAAATGTGTGGAAACCAGAACACCGAAATGAGATATCAGGAATTTTGGAGACACTGATTCCACCAAATATTCTTCTAGTGAACCTGTAATGGATGTCCAATAAATTTTTAACTGTTTTGATTTTTTTTCCCCCCACAGTGAAAGAATATTAGAAGGAGGACAAAATGTTATTCTTTAATTTTTGGGTGTTCGATAATGCTTTCTGCAAAAGCTCTATCAATTTTAGAGATAATTTAATCACCTTCAGTCATTAAAAAGAACTGAAACAAAGTCTTCCTGCTTTTGGACAAACAGTCATGTCACAAAACCTTATATAATTGCTCTAACACCTTCCTCATGTAAAGGAAGGCTTATTATCCCCTTACTGCATATCCTCCTGTATTAGACAAGATATCGCCTACATCTTGGAAAGGATGGACTTCAATGTTCCTTAAAAAAAATGAAGGGGAAAAGAAGAAAAAGGGAAACGAAATTGTTGGCCAGTTGGCATCCTCAGGCAAGATAGCTCTGAGATCTGAAAATTTCTCTCCCTCTTCTGCTTCCACTGCTTAATACTAGACAAATTCATATTTTTATTTTTGTGAGGGCTAAATATTCCCTCAGGGACTGTAAATGCTTAATATCAGGTTCTGGACTTTCATCCATGAGTCACGGAAATTCTGCCAGTAAAATCTTTGCATGGTAACTAGTTCTATATCAGATGTTCTGTATCTCAATGGATACATCTGTCCAGCTGGAATAGATGACTTCTGGAGGTCCCTTCTAATCCCAACCACTCTGTGACATCAAAAACCTACAACTGATTCTCAAAAAACCCCTCAAGATTGAAATTTTGATCACTGGTCCACCTTTCTTTATTTTCTTTCCATCTCATGTTCTGTGGAACCAAGTTCTAAAAAGACACAACTTAGCTGAATTTTAAATCTATAATATTCAAGTTCAACAAAAATGTGATCAGATCATATAAATCATCTCTCATTTTCTTTCTCTTGCAATGCAGTACCACGACTACCCCTATCCTCAAAGACAGCATCACTTCTAGTCCTACCATATAAAGCAGCACGAGGGACTATACGCATCCATTACTCAGCTGATCTGTTGAATGTTTAAACTAATTTTTAGCAATCTTAAGAGAGACAGAAAAAAACCCACACACCATGATTCCTCTTGTCTTTGCAGGAATGAATTGGAGAAGATAGATTGAATCTACTGCAAAAGTTAAATCCTTTATTTTCAATGACACCAATTATTTTGAGCACAAATGCTTTAATTATCTCAAGCAGGCAATTAATAAGTTGAATTCAAAAAATCAGGCAACACTATGAAACTGTCCAGCATTCAAATTCTTTTCTCCTGAAAGATATAAACCACAAAACATTTTTTAAAGTTTTTTTCAGCTTCCATTTTCACAGCCAAAGAGCTCAAGGATTTTCTCTCTCTTTAACCATCACTCCATTTAGTGCCAAAGGAAACATGTTGACAAGAAGAAAAGCTGAGTTCTCTGCCTCATAAAAAAAACAGTAATATAAAGGTAAACTAGCATGCTTGGCAGCTCTTTGGATCGATATCATGTAAGATCTAATTCAATAATGTATTCCCTGCACTTGAAATATGCATGTTCAATGATTTCCCCTATAAGAGCAGAACTTCTGTACATTCCAGTCATCAGGCTTGTACAATACTTGCTAAAGAATTTACATAATAAGCAGTTTAAAAAAAAATTAATCAGGAGATGAAAGCTGGCTAAATGATGGTTGCTTTTGAATGAAACTTCCTTCTTATTTTTACTGAACTGTCTGTAGTCAAATTTTGTGTTGATGATTGGAACACAGAAGAACATAATTTCAACAGCAAAACAGCAAACTGGGGAAAAGTGAAGATGAACACATTATTATGTATCAGTATAAGATTAAAACAGTGAAAATGTCCTGTGATATATCTACCTAATTAAGTGAAGTAGGATGTGCAAATAGAAAATCCTTGCTGACACATTAGGTGATATGCTGCAGTCCTGTGACAGAAAATGAGGTTGCTTTTATATATTAACTTGCTCAGCTACAAAGGTTTCAGATGTCATAAAACTATACTGGTCTTTTAAAGTTCAACCTCTATAACTGCCTTGATAGCCTGAGGTAGAAGTCTCCATAGGTTCATTTTTTCTGATTAAAGACTAAATTCTCTTTATTGGTTCTAATTTATTGGTATTAAGATGTAATATCCAAAATAGTTGGGAATTTGAAGCTTACTGCAAAGCCCAAGGGCAGTAGGAGAACCTTATTGCTCTACGGGGATCAGAGATTGTCACAACATCTCAGAGCAAGGGGATTTACTGGGCTCTGGTGAGGAAAAAATAAGTGCATTTGACCCCATCCTCAGCTTTGTCACTAAACTGCTAACCTTTGATAAGTCCCTTCAGGTGCTCTGAACATGCTACTCTTCAATCAATTAATTGCTTTGATTTTGTTGTTGGTGTTTTTCCAGAGAGAAAAAAAATTATATTCAGTTTGGTACCAATATCTACCTTCTTGTTCAAAAAATTTAGGACTTTGATCATTCAGAGGAAATATACCCCAAAGATTTTAAGATGGAAAATGGCAGTGCTTTATTAATAAAATATGGATATACTTCAAATTTACAATGTCACTGCTCTGTGTTGTTTCTTCTGTGTCTCAACCAAACAGAACACTCTGGCTTATAGCAGCATATGGGGCAAAAAGGGTAATCCTTTACAGTACCCGTCTCTTTGTGACACTGGGACTTTGGAAGAACCACTTGTAAAAATCACTGAAGGCTGTGCATGAGCAAATCCCATTTGTAGCAATTATCGTCAAGAACTGAGAACTTGCCTTATAGTTCTGTATACTTCAAAGTCAATAGCCGCATAAACAAAAAGTTTACCTGTCTTCCAAATTATGACCTTTCTAGTGAAAGCAGCTGGCTTGTATAGAAGTTAATTTATATTCTAACACTGTGCATCTCTCTCACTTATGATCTTTTGTTGTACGGCAAAATTTTCCTTACTTTGTATTTAAGAATTTTGTTTTGTTCTGAGCAAAGCTAAAGCTCAGGGAGCATGATTCATTGGACAGACCAAGGCCAACACTAGATTATGGCTGTTTTACTTTGTAGAGGCAACATGTTTGGATCATAAAGCTCCCCTAACTTGTAGATGGCTCTACAAATATAACAGACACTTTCTAAGGCAGGGAGCTTTTGTCCTTTCCTTGCACCTGCAGAAAGGATGATATTCACCAGTTGACCAGTTTGGTTTCCCAGCAGTTGTCTTGAACACCTTTACTATCCTAAAGTCTGTATATTTTCTTTGAATGGAGAAGCTGTCACAAGAAATAAGGCCATTACAGAATTCCAGAAAATTTGCCTGTCAAAGATCGTGAAAATTTGCCTAATCTATCCATATGCTCCAATGTAGGACCTACTATATCCACAGCATTCTTGACAAATTTGTAACCTGGTCCTTAACATTTGTGACAAAGACCTTAATGGATGACATATGACACTACTGGTTTGTCTTATCATCATTAGAATGCTCTTCCTAGTACATCTCATGCTTATTTTAAATCCCTTTTGAAATGTAAGATGATTGCTTGCTGTATTGCTCTCAGGCTTGCACTGCTCTTTGAACAACACTCAGAACTACTGTTTTATGCCTTTCTATTCTGATAAAGCCTTTTACACAATTGAACATTACCATCATAGACCTTCTAGGTCTTATCTTTTTGGAACTAAGCTATTAATGGACCTGGCATAAAGCCCAGCAGAGGCTAGCAGAGATGATTTGGTTCACTACTGAACACTGGACAGCAACAACTTCTCTTTCAATGAGATTTTCTAGCCATTTCACAGCCACATTACAGAAGTTTCATTCAGACTGTATTCCTTACTTTGCCTATGGGAAGTTTACAAAAGACAGCAAACCCTGAGTAATAGACAAATAGAAAGAGTTAAAAACACTTCACCTACCCATTCTTTACCAGGAACACTAGTAAGTTCATAGTCGTGGGTTTTTTTTCAATTATTGATCTGCTAAAGATCTTCTTGAAGGCAAGGAAAATTTGTTCCATTTTTAAAATAACAATATCTACCTCTTCTCTTCCTAACATGGACTAAAATTTTCAGGAGTAGTTCCTAAGCTTTGTTTTCTCTGTCTAACTGTGTGAGTACTTGTAGGACCGTTATCCTGGATATAAGTTAAACTATTTTGATAGACAAATGTGTAATAAGGCACGTGCTACTCCCTTGTTTCGCTATGTAGAATAATTTGCAAGAAAAATACCATCATTTGTTTTAATGTGTAACCATGTCATCTTCAATTCCTCAGGCAGTTTTCACATTGTTGCCTTTAGTGGTCCTGTGAGAAAATGACTAAGATAACACACATACAGGGGACACCATAATGTGAAAACACCTCCCAAAAGCCTAAAACCAAGAACAGCAAAATTCTATCTAGAGGACTTTGCAGGCCAGTATCTACCCACTGTCCAAGAAAAGAATAAGCATAGGAGACAGAGCCAGGTACCTGGAGGTCACATAATTTCTTATTATGTAATCCTGTACATCCTATATAGATGGAATCTATGATTCTTAGTACTTGATGCATCTCTAGTTACTGTAGTTAAATTTGCACTAACCCGCTCATTACCAAACATAGACATCTGGTAATAATTCACTTCTGGTTTTTTTCAGGAAGTGTGAAAACAAGTAATGAGAAGATAAGAGAGAGTGGAAATCCAGAGGGCATGTATCTTTGCCTCTATGTTCATAGAGCAGGGTATTAAATAACTGAAGTGTCTCATAAGCCACAACACTTGAAGTGACACCTTGCATTGAAGTGGGCTACAGTAATCCATCCATTATCTCAGGAGAAAATTGGAGGTTTTGCAGCATCATTTGATTTGGGTATATATAATGTAACTATCAGTCTCTGAAATAATCAGATTTCTCAAGTGTACTCCAACCCTTACAATGACATCTTACCAAGATTTTCCTCAAAAGGTTTGAATAAGAATAAGCTATTGTTAACACGGTTGGTCTTGACAACTCAAAACCTCTGCTTTCTTGAATTGATTGTTCCTGTGAGAAACAAAATCAGAAAGGCTAAATGGTAAGCACAATTCCCTGCTTTCTGACTCGAAGTACAACTGTATGAGCATCTTTCCCTGAGCAAAAAAAGACCAAACAAATATGTTTTGTCTTTAATAGAATAATTTCCACACTTTACAAAACTGTTTTTCTGCCCCTCTCTCTCTCTCTCTCTCTCTTTTTAAAATCAATTTTCAGAAATATTAACTTCAGGTTACTAATCTAGAATTTATCCTTTATCACCACATTTGGGACTTGTTCTCTCTCACTAAAATAATCTGTGCTGCACTATGTTGAACAGTATTGACCTGTAAATGTATTAAGTTAGAAATTTACCCTCTTGTTCAAAGATATGCTGTGCACACATCTCACTACCATTCACCATTACCTTAAGGACAGTTTCGGCATCTAGTAATTTGGAAGGTGTAATTGTCCTAACAGTCATGAAATGACAAATTGTAGTCTACTGGCTATGACAAGTTCATCTGCTTTTTTTTCAACCATGAATATATATTTCACAGGTGACGTAAATAACTCAAACTAAAAAAGTCAGGAAACCATGTATTTGAAAACTAGTCAGCATTATCCCCATATTTCTGCCTCTGTCACTTAGTATTCCACATCTACTCAATTTTCTAGTGCTGGTCTGGGATGAAAGCAATGACCATTGTTTTATTAGAGTTAGTTTCTTGACTATACTGACCATACTGTCATGTTTTTCTCTGCCACTGTGTTGCCCTGAGTTTTACAGTTCTTCGATGTTTTCATTCTTCTGTAACAGTTTCTTATGCACCTGCTGTAAACATAGCCATGTTTTTCTAACTGTGTTCTATTGTTTGCATTCCTTTCTTCTGGGCAGAGATATTTGACTTCTCCTTTGACCTGTGTGATTGAGGGGTGCAGTTTCTCCCTCCAATCCACGGTGGTTTCTAAAAGGACATATAAATAAAGTCCGGACCCAGTCCGGAGCGGTCTTGTCTCTTCCCTCTCCAACGCGTGTCCATGTCTATCTTTCATGTCCAAGTGCAACACCACTGGACAAAGGGTCATTTGACATGTGCTACTCTTCAAATAACCCTGGTGAAGGCTCCAAGGTACAGTTTATTGCACTTTTCCCAGTGAAATGATCTTTTCCATGAAATGAGAAAAGATTCTAGACAATCTTGATCATTTTGCAACCCTGAAAAAGGAACTGGAGCTTTGGAGCACCTGTCTGAGGTGTAGCAATGAATTTGGCATTGGATTCAGGTTTGAAGAGCTTTTCTGAAGTTTCAGCTTCTTCAATCTATTGCAGTGTTCCTGCTTTAGTTGTGCTCTGAGGCTGTCTAGACAAAGTATCAGCCATCCCAGCAACACGCTGCCTACATGCTCTGCCTGCAGATCATACTACATCATGCACAGAAGTTGCCCACCAGTTGACATCCCACCAGTACACCATCCATGCCTGTGCTGTTTGTCAAGGATGAGAGTCCTTTACATTGTGCATGAAGTTGCAGCAATCTAATATGCACGAGTATTTTTTATAGTTTTTCCTTAGCCACTGTCAGCAAGTCATTCCTTCTGAATATGAGTATGCAAAGTCACAGCATCAGTTAATGTGTCAGCAGTGTATGCAACAGCATTGGAGAACCATCAATCCTGTATCTGCATTCTGCAATGTAAATATAGTGCATGATTTATGATGTCTGATTCCCAATTCTTTCTCCCTTACTTCAGAGCCACTGTGCCTGACTCTGCATATCTAGCTTCTTAATTCTAAATTTCTAACAGTCATGCTTCATTCGAAAGGTTGATAGGAGAATTTCTGCATTTAGGGCAAAAACGTGAGGTCTGGGACTGTATGGTAAATCTACATTTTATCACAGTCTGAAGCTATGCTTTCCATTACCAATCACAGCAGCTTCTAAAAGGATGCAAACCCCAAACTCTGCAATACATTAATTTTAGGCAATCACAATTAAAAAGAAAAAATCTTAGTAATTTGTTTATTTTTTTCGTCAGAACTTTACTTGTGACCATAAATCAAGAATACCTCAATAATACCTTAGTATATAACTAAATTCACATTGACTTAGGAAATTCCTTTCCTTGACAGCCCTTCACAAAGTAAATACACTTACCGTAGTTGTCAAACAACAATTCATTACAGATTTTGGAAGTATTTAGTCTTTTCTGACTGCTTACAAACATCAGGTGAACATGTGATAATATTCAGTTACCTTTTTTAAAATATTTTTTTTAATACCTGAATTTTAGAAGTTAAACATATAGCTGGGCTTCTGCATTTCAGTCCTAATAATTTTATGATGACAATATGTGGTGGTTTAGAAGTATTGCTCTTCTTCTGTTTTCTCCTGACTCTGCCTGAATTTAAGACCTGACAAGTGATTAAATGTAAATAAAAATTTGTTTTAAAAATAATGCATTTCTCTGTGTGCTCTTTTATGTTTTTTTATGGATAACAAGTTAATGCAATTGTGTAATTCAAAGCCTTCTTTCTAGCACAATTAAGGCACCAGTTACTGAACAGATTTTTTCACTGGAATGGTAGTTTTCCAGAAGAAGATTTCGGGTTTGAAGGGAGGTTTAAATGACTGTTCACAGAGACTGAATATTTTTCCTACTAGAAAAGAATACCAAAATATCACCATCAAGTAATAAAAGTAAGGACTAGTTGTTACTTGTTTGTGACAAGAATCCTGTTATCCATTTATCTCTGATGTGTCTGATTTTGATTCTACTGTGGACTGATGAAATAAACCCAGCACGGATTCTTTCACAACAGAAGGATTGGTGAGGAAAGCTCTTCAAGTCACTTAGCATGGTATTCATCTCACTTAACTTCAGACATCTACATCCAAGTTAATCACTGCATACTCCCTTTATAGTCAGTGGAGAGAAATAAGCAGTTTTAGGATGCAATTCATCTGCCCTATTCCAGATAGCTGCTTTAGAATAGAATTAATCAACCTTTCAGGCTGTCTTCTTTTCACCATTGACTATAAAGGTAGTCCACACTGACTAGATCAAATATAAATGTCTGCCTTGTAGACATTTATGTCTGATGAGGTAAATCTTGCCATCGTCGAGAACTGTGGCACACAAACTGAGGTAAAATAGCCCTGTATGTCTGTGGGAATAAGTAAATTTGGCTCTATATTCATTCTAGTTTTTCCCACTCTGCCCTTGTGAAAATAGAAGTTCTGACTTGATGTGAGTATCCGTAATAAGCTATCATAACTACACCCCAGGCAATGTCATGTATGCATTTTAATTCTGCTACACATAGGTTTATAAATGCAACTTCTCAGGTGGAAACCCCAGAAGACAATCAAAAAGGGTCTTGCTAACTATGATCCACCTCATCCAAAATGAGCTCCGGGTCATTACTGACAGTTGCTGGGTGCTGTGTTTGGCCATTGTGGTAGAGAAACAGAGATGAGACAATATTCAGTTCATTGGGAACCTGAAGATTGCTTACCCCACATTGTCAGTTCTCTGCTGACCAGGCACTGGGAAACTGTTAGAACTTCAGGGCAACAGTGTGCTGATATAGCTATAAAAGCAAATCAAAGCTGATAGATTGCTCCTCTTGTTTTGAAATATTATCACATGCATCCATGGCTCTGATTTTGCATAAAAAGACGAAGGAGCTGTGTTTCTTAATTAAGTGGAGGGGAAAAAAAAAAGAATTAGCCAATATCATTTGCATGAACAACATTCTCTACATAACCATTTCAGTTAAAGTCTATTAATTATTGGTTGAGTGAGTCATGGATTGCTGTCATCCTTTGCATACAAACAAAGAATTTAATGTTCTTCAATCAAAAACTTGGTCTTATACCATACAGCATTGGGATTTAGATGAGAAAAGTGAAGAGGGGAAGGGAATCCTAAATTGCAAGATGCATGTACTTTTGTTAGCAAAGGTTCTGCTTAAGCGCCCCGTGTACCACTGAACCAGTCTAATAGACAAGAAATAAACTCCATCAGAAAACTCAAATCCTGGATGAGCTGAATGGATATCTTCTGATGGTATCTGTAAGTGTTTCTATATGTACTAAGATGTGCCATGGTACCGTCTCCCATCCTGCCCTGTTGTCTGCCCAGATCAGTTACCCATGGAATATACCATGGCTCCTCTTTGTAGTGTAAACTTGCGGGTTTTTTCCTCCTTGAAACCTGTACAAGACTAAATATACAGTTTACAAGGAAGAGATGCCTACAGCATCAGAAGGTTTCACACTTGAGCTTTATACTGCAGATACCACTTATACTTTTCTTACTGTCTCATTACAGAGTCTACAGATTCCAGTTGCATGAGATAAATGTTCCAATTAAGTGACACGAATTCAAATTTTGTAAGTTGCAACTGCAGTTAGAGGAGGTACCTTTGGGTTCATATAGTTCTGATGGAGGCTTTTCTCTTTCTAAGAAAGAAACACCAAGTCTTGAACCTGACAACATGCATCAGAAAAGTTCCATGGGTTCACAGTGTCATTTGGAGTGAAGCAGGGGTCAGCAATCATCAGATCATAGCAGGAGTTGTCATCTCATAGCCTCTTAGATACTGGCATGTTTTGATCAGGTTGAATTTTACTGTGAGTCCATTTTCCTGTTACCAACACTCTTCCTGCATAGAGCTTTGGAAAAATACTTCCTCTTATTGGCCATAAAAATTTCCTTCTTCTAAAAGTGTGAAACTTGGGCAGCAACACACAAAGGAGCATAGCAGCTTTTGAGAAAAGGCGTCAAGTTTTCCATAATGTTCAGATTGGGAGAATCACAAATAAGATAGATAATTTTAATTAATATCTGGCTTCCACTTTTTTTGAAGCAGATAGTCAGGAAGGGTTAGAGTCTGTTACATAGTCTATTACATATATAATCTACTTTTTATAATAGAAGGATTTAATGGTAAGCTTGGAAAGTTTCACACAATGGTGTTCTGAGGCAGTGTAATTACTAAGTTACCCAAGGGGCCACAATAGATCCATTTTACCCCAAGAAAGGCATAAAAATACTTTTTTCTGAGAAAAAACCCCTATCTCATTGTTAAAGCCTTGGAAACCTAAGTAGATTCACAGGTAAATCTATTTTATCCTGCACCATGAAAATAAATATTACTTATATTATTATGTTTTCATTAAAGCACACAATTAAGTTAGGCACAGAAATGAGCCAGATTTTTGATCTCACTCTTTGTGCTGCTTTAGTATCATAAATGGGCTATAAAGTCAATTTAACAAAGCAGATGAAGATTCTCTTGAGGAGAGGGAATATGAAATGGAAATATGCCATTTCTTTTGCAATACTGATTGGATTATAGTGGCATGGTTCAGAATGCTGCTGTGTTAGAGTGAGCTCTTCGAACATAATAGTCCTTTGGAATTAGACTCACAAAATTAGGTCTGGAATCAGCCCCAGGACTGTTATACAATAATAGGTCCTTTATGTCTTACCACCTGTGTCCAGTGTACATGGGCACAGCTGAGAAGCTGAACTGATGTGTTTGACTACTATTTACACCACAGCAAAATAAAAAAGCCAACAGTTACCATGATGCAATAATCAGACACTCCTTGGTTATGTCTGAACTGTGTGCAAGCATCCAGTTTGACTGCACATCTCCCAGTAACATTCAGATAAGATACTCTTCTGGGAGATACATATTTTTCCATTGCCAGGTTGATTTACTCACTGCATTTGTTCCTTCACCAAGGCAGCCGTTACCGGTCTGAGTTACTATGAAGAGTAATTTATTCTGCATCTGACTCAATCAGGCTTTTGATCTTTGTCTAACTGCAAGTGTACAAGATGTGGGCAATTACAAGGGTTCATATAAATTTGCATTTGGGGAAAGAAGTGCAGATTGTAACTGTTTCTAATGTTTTCCTCAGCTTATGTGACAAGCCCCTCAGGAAACAGTGTTTTGGATGCTAACTCTCTTGTTACCATATTAATTGCCTTTGTCATGACAGTTTTGGCATCTGAAAATGTCTGGGAACATGCTGAGCTTCTCAA
The DNA here is from genome assembly GCA_013398175.1 of Climacteris rufus. Lineage (NCBI taxonomy): Eukaryota > Metazoa > Chordata > Aves > Passeriformes > Climacteridae > Climacteris > Climacteris rufus. The sequence goes on along the minus strand of VZRZ01003208.1, from coordinate 164,617 downwards.
GAGACCAATCAAGGGCAGGAGAAATTGGTTTGTTGGTTCCCAAAGCAGCCCGTGCTAAAGGTGCTGCTATTCAAGCATAGTTTTGAGTCTCCAAGCTTGAATGAGAAGCTAAAGACACTTCAGGCTAAGGAAAACAGAGCTTTCATTTAGAACGGTGAAGAGGAAACTGAGAAGTTTATTTCTCTGCCAGCATGACTTCTGCAGTCAGCTTTTGTGTGGAAATCTGTGTGCCACCGTACAGAGAGTAGGACCAGGAGTCAAGATTGCTGGAATACAGAGAGGTCATGGGCTTCCCGTGGGAGGATCCTAAACATCTTTGGTTTTAAATTAACTTCAGCTAAGCTTGCTGAAGCACATGTTTTCCATCAAAATTTTCTCTGTGATCAAAGAATGCGCTGTCACAGGACAGGCTGCAAACTGGAGGAGAGGAATCAAGGGATAAATTTCGGGGATAAATAATTATGAATGTTATTTAAAGTGATGCTGGATTTCTAATGTAAGAACTAAGAGATGTTAATTTTTGGTTATTTTTTCTTTCTTTGAGAATATTGGCAAGGAGCTGTTATGCTGTAGGTGAGAGACTGTGGGTAGTAAAGGGATGGGTCAGGGTGGCAGGTGGTGGGGTAGTGAGAAGAGACAGGAAGAAAAAGGACATAAGGAGAGGAAGATCACATGCACATTAAAAAGCCAAAGGAGTTGCCACAAGAAATAGAAAGGGGAAAAAAAGCACATGATTCCATTAATTATTTCAATTTTTGCCTAAAAACTCAGGTTCAGTAAAAAATTTGTGATGCAGCAGAATTCTGGCTATAATGTTAAATAAGGGAAGAGAATCCTTTCCAGCATGAACAGAAGATACAGAGAAAGTGTGCAACCTGACCCTATTACCCTTCCCATGTCTCAAACAGAAGATATATTTTTAGGTTTTGCTGAGACACGCAAAATAATTTTTTTGACACTTAGTGAAGCTAGTGAACTGTTAATATGTAGGACCAGTAAGCTTATTACAGACAGTTTCAGTGAAGAAGAGGCAAAAAATAAAAAAGAGAGAGACTGAAAAAGGAGCAAAAAGAGACAACCTTGATTACTAGTTTGGTGTAGGCAGAAAGTAGGGGAAGAAACAGAAATAAGTGGGTTTGTTTGATTTTTTTGTTTGTTTCTTCCTGTTAAATAACCACAAAAAAATTTTTGGTCCTTAGGCATAGCTGGTGGTTTCCATTTTTCAATTTGTTTTCCAATTTCCATTTTTGTCCAATTTCAATCCTACAGGTGGGTGGAAAAAGGACATTGAGAGGGCCACATCCCTGTCCTCTTGCACTGCAGTAACCACCACAGTAGACTGTGCTGTGAGAGTGTCTGTCCCCTGTAATAGTGGCTCATTTATCTCCTCATGCAGCACTCACTCATGCTATAGCTCATGCATCTTTACATATGCACACCAGAGGCCACAGAATACATCCTTGATGCCTTGAAGCCTTTAACAGAAACTATAAGTACTTCCATAATATGGATAGGTGTTAGAATAGCACAGAACTCTGCAGAAACATGACAGGGAGCACTGTGCCTCTGGAAAGATAATGCAATATTTTGGTAAGCAACAAAGTGATAACTTTTAATGTGGAACTTAGCCCTAGCAAGAAAATGAAAGGAATGAAGCAAGGACTTACTCATGCAAGACACTTCCTTTTCCCTTCTTCCCTTCATTTAAATGATGAATTTTTTCAGCAAAACAGGAGCTGTGAGTCAGGAAGAGGCATCAGGATCAGTAGGACTTAAATGATAGCACCAGGACATCATGACAGATTTTGAATGGCATTACATCTATTATTCATTACTTACTCACATCCAAGTATATAGTTAAGGGAAGAGGTTTGACAGGCAAGACATGTACGCAAATTGCCCATCAGATGATATAATCTACTACTGAGGGAACATTTTCAAAGGCCCAAAATATGATAGAGAACATAATATCCCCTGCATGTGAAGCACATAATTGTCCAAACTGCATGCTCTGAACTTTACAACCCTTTTCATCTTCAAATTTCAAGAAATCATGAGAACTCACAGAATGCTATATGATTTTTTAAAACAGAAAATACTTCTTCAGAAAGTACCCCAGCAGTGGAGAAACTTGCCTGGTGGTAATGTCCAAGAATTTGTCAAGAGAAGAGTTAGGGTATAAATCTAGTTTCTAACTACTCTTAGTATACAATGCTGCCAAGAAACCAATGTTACTGCAATTTTTTTGTTCAAAGGGATCTCAAATTGCATCTTTCCTGGGTAGTTCAACTGATAAATTTCATTGCATTTTGTAACAGTATTAGTAGAACATATTTTCCTCCTTTTTTCCAGCCATAAAGTAAGTTAAACAAGATATTTTGCCTTGAACAGACAATTTAGGATAAATATAAAATATCTGAAGTCCTTGTTGTTTGCTACAGCATACAATAAAGTAGTTTCTTACAGCTATAACAAAACTATTAGGAGAAACAGTTTTTTGTCATCTATGAATTGACTCCTACTCCAGCTCAGTAAATATATAGTTTGCTTCTTCCTCTACCAAAGAGATTAAAAACAGCTTCCAAATTTTTCCCCTGTATTTCTTTTTCCCTGTCAGAGAGGTCATTGGTCAGATGGGACACAGTCTTCTTCCTCTCTAGTTTCTAGTTTCATTGCTACACAACCTGTGGGAATTTGTACAAAATATATGACAATGGTAATAACTACAGAGAAAAATATGTTTATTTTTCTTCCCTTTTGGGGCCAACTCAGCTGTCTCCCAGTATTATTTAAGTGCATAGAACAGTAACATCAAGGACAGGACAACAAACTGTCTAGTACCCAACTAAGTCTTCATGGACTCCCAGTTAGTGAGAATCTATCTTAAGTTCTTTTATCTTCTGTATATCTATAACATAAATAATAATTAATAACAATTATAATAAAACTAATAATGATAATGAGAAAACCAACAATCATCATGCTCATCACAGAGAAGAGGAACTTTGGCATATTTTGATTTATCTTTTACATTTATTTAAATTATTTCCTTGTTTGCATCAGGAAAAGAGGAGATAAATTCTTTGGCATATTTAACCAGAATAAGTTACCCAATACTTAGTAACACAGTACATGCTGCACCTCTATGACAGAACTGAATGCATTAATCCATAGCCAGACTTCAGAAGGAATGATGACCAGTCTATCAAAGGGTTTATGATGTCTTTAGGGAGAAAGATGGAATTAAGAAGTAAAGAAATTAGTTTATGTGTGTGAGACAGTGCCCAATGTATCACTTGGTCTATCACTAGCTCACCACAGAACTATGCATTCAAGGCATACTAACAGAATTTGCACAAGGATTTATTGGGTAAAATTAATTTATTTCAGGGATCAGTAAGGACAAGAGAAACATTTCTACCACTTTGCAAACTCTCTAAGTCACATCTCACACCAGGGATACTAACTTTATGCTGCCTGATTTCCCTGTCTTTCAGATATCATAATAAGTATTTCAGTAAAAAACAAGAATGTATTGACATTACAAAATTGGGAAATATCAAATATTCCATTTAATTCATCCAAATCCAACAAATTTAAAAGCAGAATACAAATAAAACAAGTTCTGTATTTTTTTCACAGGTTGTTATTTTTAAGATGTCCTGCATAGGCCCAGGAGTTGGACTCAATGATCCTGATGGTTCCCTTCCAATTCAACATATTCTATGACTCTGTGATTCTAAGTTGCTGTCACTGGCTGTGCTATCTTGTATCCTCCTATATATGATTATTCATATTCATGTCTAAGCAACGTTTCTAAATTACTTTCAGTACTATTAAATCTTTGCATGGATATAATGCTTTAACACTTGCTAATTTGTACATAGTCTTGAAAATTAACCTGAGCAAAAACTATTAAAAAAACACTGAAAAAATCTTTTTACACAACACAAAATCTTCACATTGTTGTCCTGATTCAGAGTTTCTTTAAGATATATGGTTTCTTCAAAGATGAAACTTTTGCTTAAAAATATCATAAAAGAGGTTGAGACTGTTTTTTAAGGCACTGTGCTTCCAAATATTTGTTAATGTAATGTTGACTTTATGAGTCACTGACTAAAATAGCTGACAACAATTAGTCTTAAGAAGAGTCACTGAGGCAGCATCTATGAATCCCAGGCAAAAGTCAAACACAACAAATGGTGGGCAAGGCACAATTCAAACACAAAAGAAAAGGTGGCCCCTGCCCTACTTACCCAGTTTGCCAGATATCCCTTTAAGAGAAAAATTTGATTTTTCACAGCAAACACAATATATTTTCCAAATACTGTTGTAATATGAATACTAAAAATGAAATATCTTTACATCACCAGAGACTTAACACTCTTCATTTAAATATTGTCAGTCACTCATGAATCATGAGCTACCCTACAGAAACTCATGGTCTGAAGTCTTTGTAAGCAGGTTAGAATATGCATCCAAGGAAAGGACCCACTGCTTAACATTACCTTTTCTGAAGCTGAGTGAGCAGCACCATATGTAGTCAGTGAAGGAAATAAGTAGGCACTCCCAGAGGAAATTTCATGCTATCCTGAAATAGCTGTCCAAAACTTGTAAGATGAATCACTCCATCTCTTGCTCAGACTACCTTAGTCTTGATGCCTAACTTTTAGGCAAGCAAAGTTAGATGAGATGGATCCTGCCTTCACTGTGAAGAGGAAGAAAATTTTTCAAGGGGTTTCATAGAGAAATTGAGGAACAAAGAGACACAACAGTCTGTCAATAAAAAATATTTTAGAAATACGGTGTTTTTAGACACCAGGAATAGCCAACTGTAGAAAGCCAGAACTATCTAGAGCATATAACTAAAACAGGAAGGATTTGTGGCATTTGCTAGGTTTTATAAGTGTTAATGAAAGTGCCTGAAGAAATTTCTCATACATTGTATAATCTACCACAGAATGCAGTATGAATAATACTTGGCAAACTCTGCCACAGATTTTCATTAGCACCATCTCAGAATATATCTGAAACACTACATTTGTATTTAGAAAGTATACGTTAAAATTACACCCCACCCTCCCTCAAGCCCTAAAATCACATGCAATGCAAGATTTTAAATGTCTGTAAAAAGCGTAAATTAAGCACATCTTATGTTCTGCTTTCTGATTAGACTGGAGGAGGTCAGAAATAGTAAAAGCCACTGTAGGAGCAACCTCAGCTATACCATCCATTCTGTGTCTCTGCTGAAGAAAACAATGCGTTATATCCAAGAGCACTTTGTCCTGAAGTGACTAATGCTGCTGCTGTAATGTACTTGGAGAAGAGCATGTTAGGCATAAAGAATCAGGATCCTCAGCAAGAAGCACAGCAGAAATCAGAGAAGTATATTCTAACCATAGAGAAGAGACAGGGGAGATTAATAGGATACAAAAGCTGAATTCTTCACTTTTGCCCCGGGAAAAGAGATAGACGTATAACAGTTAAGTGCTCTGCTAGTGGCTTACTCTGTTTATAAAAAAAAAAAAAAAAGTGTTATGGATAGGGGTGTTGAAATACCTGCTCTTCAGATGTATAAAACATGGCAAGAAAACCCCAGGAATTTAGGTAAGTATTTACTATTAGGTAAGTAGTATTTACTATTTAGGTAAGTAATTACTATTTAGGTTCTGCAGTTCATATTTTCTGTGTTCCATTGTTTCTTTGACTTGCTGCTGTATTTTACCAGCAGCAGCAGCAGTTAACTCAAAGGAAAAGATTTCAGAGAAGTAGATGACCACAGATTAGAGAAATTAGGGTTGGCACAGACCTCTGGAGGTCCTCTAGTCCAATGCTCCATTCATAGCAGGACTATTGCTGTAACATCCAAGTAGGTCATTGTTTGACTAACTGGCCAAGTCTTGCATAACTACAAGGATGGTGATAGCATTGTTTCACAGAGCAAACTTTCCTTGTGCTCCCCAACCCTCCTAAGGTGACACTTTTCCAAGATGTCCGTCTGAACCTCCCAAGTTATGACTTGTGTCTGTTGTTTTACCATCATCATAATCCACCTCATACCTTGTTCTTCCTTCCACCACCCCAGCATGAACTATCTTTTACAAGGTAGTCCATGTAATCTCTTAGTGTTCCATCCGCAGTAGGACTCAGTAATTCTATCACTTGTGCAGCTGCTGTTGGCTTAAATAGAGAGATACAACAACAGAAAATTAATTTTCACAATTCACAGCTATTAACTCATGAGAAACTGAGTTTATGTCCTAATCTGATTTGGAGGAAGGTACCATGACTGCATAACAACAGGCAAAGTTTTACACTTCCTCATGGTGACTCTCACCTTATAGGTGAGAGTGTACACAAAATTCTTCTTCTGTTGTGCCTTTTAAATATACTGCTAGCTCCCTTCATCACAAGCATGGCTGTGCCCTGTGGGCTTTTGTTTTATTGCTCATTTGATTCCTTCTCAGCCTGCTGATTTGTTTTCCTGGCTGTAGATCTTCTGCTACTCATTTGTCTAAGCAAAATTGTCCTTGACTGTTTCTCTTTCCTCACCCTCCACCTACTCCTATATATTCCATTTACCATTGCTCTATCCTTTTTGGTCATTTTGCACCATGGCATCTGTGCAATATTGAAGTATTCATTAATACCTTCCTTGACTACTTTAGCAAGGGAAGAAGATGCTTAAAGAGTCTTTGAGGAGCAGTTTAGAAAAACACCTGTCTGCAGTTTGACAAAATAATGAACAGATATTCCTTGACTCAGGTCATAAACAATAGTTAAAAAAAATAAATGGAAGCAAGTGTCAGCAGTCACAAGTTAATCTGAAATGTGTTTGTCTTTATATTGTAGTGAATTCTAGTATGCCTCTTATTAATGATGTTCAGTGTGTTTTCTTACCTGAAGACATAACAGTCCATGCTGTTATCACCACTGCATCTTGAAAAAATTAAGAGATAATTGTAATACCTAAATCAGAATCATAGCCCTAATCAGACATACAAATAAAACTTTTGATGGTAAAAAAGACACAGATATCATATTTTTTTGCTGTCCCTTTGGTCAAATATTTCTTCCTTTCCAAGGCTTGTTACACACTGTCCAGAAATAAAATGAGCACACAAATGATCTTCTGAGAAGTCTGTTGAAGCAGATTTTCATAACAGACCCACTCTATCAGATGTAAGGCTAATGCCCAGTCCTGACAACAGACCCAAAAAACCTGTGTGTCAGGAATCAGGGAGTTTGCATGTTCTCAAATAAATGCATCACAGGAGTCTTTGGCTAAACTACTGTAGAGAAAGAGGTGGCCTTTGCCATTGATGAAGGTTACACTTGGAAACCTCCTATCTTTTTGTCACACTTGAACTCACACATGAAGGGGTATGACACACTGAGTGTGTAACCTGGCTGGTTTTCAGCCTCCTCTCAAGTTTTTAGTCACATTTATTTTCCTTTTCCCTTTCCTTTCTCCCTTCTAGCACCACATTTGGAGTTTCACAAATGAGATGCATTGCCATCAGCTCCCTGACTTGGGCACTTAGAGGACCAGAAAAAACGGACATACATCAGTGAAAATTTGTCTAGATCAGTGCATTCAAATTACCCAAGGAGGAGTCAAGCTAAAAGCTGCTTCTTCTCTCAGGGTGGAGGTTTTATACACCCATAAGAGACTAACATCACTGTCACAGATTATCCTCAGGTCTCAGAATAATGCCTTCAAGAATCCAGAAAACAAATAACAGAAAACTCTCTTGATTAAAGGCTGTAATCTGTGTCTCTTTTCTTAAGGTTTGTTTTCTGTCATCTGGGGAAGATCCTTATTACTTTGGGACTTTATGTCCTTCTCTCTGACTATTTTCTTTCTGTGAAATGCTCAGTAAAATATACCCTGCACTCTCCTTGTCTCTCCATCTCAAGAGTCTTTTCAACCCTCTGCAACATTGATCTAAATCAATATACTGGGTTATGTTATCCACTTACATATTATTGATCCTGGACAGGTAGCATTCAGGCCTTACTCTTAAGTTTCCAACATGAAGTGAAACAAATACCTTTCAGATGCCTTTTAGTTGCTGTCTGATTTACTTCCATGGAATGGACACAAAGTCTCACTTTCCTAAATGAAGTGCAGACAAACAGGAATTGACAGGTTCCTTGCTCACAATTTGTGTGCTGAGCTTTATGACATGGCCAAGATTCCTCTCTCTGAGGAACATGCTGCCTGCTGCTTTCCATATGTATTTCTGTCTCTGCCACAGACCGATCCAATCAGTACCTGTTTCTATGAATCTGCAGAGAAAGCTTTTGGATTCTCAGGTCTTTCTTTACATTGGGTCATGTTTATATTGTTTCCACTATATTACTCCAAAAGAGAAATGTAAGTACTTCTTGTATTTAAAGCTTGTCTGCACATGGAAATATTGAGAAGTAATTGCTCAGTAATGGCTCAGAAATACATGACTAGCATATAAATGTTTTCTTATTTCAGACCTGAGGAAGGTCTGAAATATTTATCATATTTACATGATAAATAAGAAAAAAATACACTTCAAAGTGCATTCCCAATGAGCTATTGTAGAATGCCTATTCCAGTATGTATTAATATTTTCTGAAGGTTTCTGGATTATGCACATAAAGGTGGACACATCCCATGTTACTTCACCTGCTAGTTGTGTAATTTTTGGCTGCAACTATTTAAACAAAGCAAATACCTTCAATAAGTGATTCACATTTAAGAAGACAAGGTTCTTTTCTGATTTGCACAAAAAGACCTGGGGGTATTGTTGACACCTACTTGAACAAGAGCCAAAAAATTTACCCATAAAACAAAAAGGAATGATGGCATCCTGGGCTGCATTTGGAAGAGTGTTGCCAGCAGGTTTAAGTAGACGATCCTTGCTCTTTACTCAGTACTGGTGAGGCCACACATGGATTTCTGTGTCCAGCTCTGGGCTCCCCGATAAAGAGAGACATAGACGTTCTGGAAAGAGGCCAGTAAATGGTCGCAAATATGATTACAGGACTGGACCTGCTATCCTGTGAGAAAAGGCTGAGAGCAGTGATTGTTTACGCTGGAGAAGAGAATGGCTGGGGGGACCTTTCTAATGTATATAAATATCTGAAGGGAGGCTACAAAGACTGAGAGAAGCTCTTTTCACTGGTGCTCAGTAATAGAACCAGGGGCAATGGGTAAAGATTGAAATATGGAGGAGCCATATGAACATCAAGAGACACTTTATTCTTTGTCCTTCCTTGGAGATATTCAAAAGCTGTCTGAACATAGTCCTGGGCAACCTGCTTTAGCAGAGGTGTTGGACCAAATGACCTCCAGAGGTCCCTTCCAACCGCAACCATTCTCTCATTCTGTGATTCTGTTCCTAAAAGTTGCACACAATAATTAACGATATGAATACGAGCACCAATCTAAAAATAATAAGACCTTTGTAAATTTGACCTTTTGCCTTGAAATTTTTTGTTAATATTAAAAATATTATATATACATGTGTGTGCACTGTATTTCTCTATATCCATAATTGTATATATCAGAAATAATGAAAAACCAGCAACTACTTAAAAGATATATTAAAGTGTATTACATGTGACAAGTACTCTGCAAAACACAAAAATCTCCATACATTCACTGGCTGACAAACAAAATCCAAATTACAGATCAAAATAGAACAACCATCGTTTAGACAACAGGAAAATGTGAGTATATGTGAGTATACATCAGTGGCCTTAATTTAAAAATACTCCTCAAACTATTTGTCACTTCAGATAAATTAACACAGAGGAATTACCTGACAGCACCTAAGTGAGAAAATATGAATGGTAGGAAGCAGTAACATTATTAAATAATTACTGAGTTGGGGATTTTTCAACATTCTGATATAAGGATAGGAGTAAATACATTTTATGGGTTTTTTTTAAGTACAAACAACGATTATAGAAGACAGTGATTCTATATTGCCTTTAAATTGCAAAGGGACTGTACCTTTGGTGTATGTATGTGTATATATAAGAACCCTCAACATGCTTATTACAATGAAATTATAGCTCTGATATGGAAATTTAATAACAACAGCAAAGAAGTAAAATGGTAATAATCTATCCTTTGAGCAAAGGCAGAGTACCTTGTCATTAAAAAAACGTGATTTGTAAATGGTGGAAACTCAATAGGAGTGAATGGGAGACTCATCTTTATAGTGAGGTCCTAGCCACTCCATAGTAAATATTCCAAAGCTCAACAGTAGCAGTTTGTAGTCAGCTTTCTGTTCTACAGACAGGCAGACATAAAATGAAAACAGACATTAAAAAATAAACAGAGTAATCTGTGGTGTGGCTATAATATATTTCAATTCAAGAACAAGGGCTTTATTTAATAGAGAAGTTTGGGGTTTTTTTCTGTCCTAAAATGTTACTTCTAGAAATTAAACCACGTGCAGAAATAATTCTGTCAGCAAGACAGAAGAAAAACATATCTCAAAACTGCAATTACTTAAAATGAGGTACAGCCACTTTACAGGTTTAAAGATAACTGTCTTTCTTTCACTCTTTTTCCTTTTAATATCCCTGACTTTGAGGAACTTAACCAAGATCAGCTCAGAAGGACTAAGTGTTCCCTAAGAACATTTAGATTTATGTGATACAGCTATTTTCCAAATTCCACAGCACAAATCTAAAACAATTTAGTCAGCACAGGATACATGCTTTTGGTGATAAGCTTTCATTAGGAAATATCTAGAGGGAATGAAATTAACCCTTTTATATTGTGTCTTTGGACTAAATATTCAGTGAAGACCTATTGACTGAAGGTGGAGCTTTTCTTCCCCCATCATTTCAATTAATAATTTTTGTCATTCAGTTCATTGTAAATGTTGATGAAGCATTCCCTAGGGTCTCAGTTCCTCCTACCTAAATTTGAGGGCTTTGTAGAGATACTGTTTAGGAAAGTGACAATCTAAATTTTTTGCAATCAATTGTAAGAGACACATATCTCCAAAGGGGTTTTCAGTCTACATCAATACTTGTAAGTGCCTCCTCATCTCCTATGTAGAGAATTTGAATCAGCTCCAATCCTATTTGGACATCTTGTGTAAGATCTGCAAACTAGGTTGAATGTATTCAGGCCAAAGTTCCTGAAGTTTCCTTCCTCCATTGTTTTTCCTTAAACACTTACCTAATGTTTACATTTTTCTTTATTATATTTTTACCTGAAGGAAACTGAAGGCTTGATCATATGTTCATTTCTTTAGTCTCTTACAGTCATTAAGATTACAGTAGTCCAGTTCTGCACGTTGATAGAGCTTATGCTTAAGCAATACTTATGTAATACAAACCATGCCTGCTTCAGTGCACTATTAACAGTGAATAAATACTAATCTGGCAAACACTGTCACCCAGTTAAGCAGCAATACATAGTAAAATTCTTAAGTATTAGAGGATTAATGATCTTGGACTGAAACCTAGACACCAATGGCTTTATAAAGATACCAACCTGTATTGCAGACTGACTACAGAGAGTAGTAATAGTAAGGAAAGGTTATGAAGTACTGTGAGTTTAAAATTAGTAGGTATTGAGAAAAACTAGTTAGGGTACATATAGCATTAGAATACATAGACTTACATTGAAAGTATGGGTAATTCTAGAAAGAAAATATTTAAAATTGCAATCATCATGTATTTTGGATTAATAAAATTATTTAAATTGATAACAAATATTTTGTTTTGAAGATTCTGCATTAGACCATCAATTGCTATAATATAAGCCTGTAGTTATGCCAAAAAGATTTTTGCTTTTTGTATATTTTTCATATATTCATAGCTCTGTAGACTATTATTATATAATTATATCATTTCTTAGCTAACTCCAGTGTGTTTTCTACTCTTTTAGACAAACACATTCCTGCATCCTATTCTAATCTTGCTTCTTTAGTGAACCAAGGACATCTTACTTTCCCATGTATCATAGACATAAAAGATGTCGGATTAGAAGCTGGGGGGCTTCAGTTGGAGGCTGAACCAAAAGGGGAAATTAATTAACTGATCTTCTAATTGGAGGATACTTGTTAATTATGCTAATTTGCTAAACTTATAAAATTGTCGAAGTTCTGTATCATGTGCATTTGTCATAATTGCACCTGGAGGACCTTCATTAAACAGCAACTGCTTTTTATCATCTTAATATTGCTTTTCTTGTGATTTTAGGCATCAGTCATAAAAGTAAGGAGAGAAACCAAAGAATAAAACCATAGAGTGTTTGAGAACTTTGAGAATCAGTGGTTGATCTTAGAAATCCTATGTGGAACTACCTTCTGTTTGTTGGGGTTTTTTTTATGTTGCCTGATTTCTGTCGGTGTAAAATCAACATCAATAAGAAATTAGAATTAACTTCAAATATTAAAAAGGAGGGGGAAATGGAGCAAAATTTTGCCTAGCTTTTTTGACAGTTATTTGTTTGGGACAACAATTTGTCATAAACTTATTTTATTCATCATTAGGTATTTCAGTGTCAGTAATATGATTCTATCAATTCTGCAATGTGCTGTAGAGATTTTTAAAGATGAAAATAAACTGAGTTCATAAAAGAAAAAAATCTAGGCACATAAAATGATGCTGGAGAGAAAGAGAAGACCAACAAGTTATACTTAAGTTGAATGCATTGTGTCACTACATAAGTTGTACCTGCTATGTGAAGTTATCACTAAGCAAATCCCTCTAAAGACATAATTCTTTTTCATTTGCATTTTATTTCAGTTTTCAAATCCTCTACTTAAAGAGATTTTATGTCTGCACAGTACTGTTTTGAAGATAGTAGGCCATCATACAAGCACACAAATTAAAGCTTTGAGGCTTCAGAAAAGATCCTCTTGAGCCCTCCTCTTCTGCTGCACTCTTATTCAATTGCAGCTAAGTCAGCTACAGTTGAATTCATGTCATCCAACTTCCATCACACAATTTCAAGATGATTAGCCAGTCTCCTTCTGCAAGAGAGAACATTGAGGAACTGATTCACCCTCTTGTGAAACATTGAGAGATATATCTAATCCCAAAAATTTATGGAAGAACTGTCAGTTGATAATAGAAGGTATCTATACAACTAACTTAATCTACATAGGTAGGTCGTATGTGAGACAAATCTCACTCACATAGAAAGATGTTTAGACAGTCAAAGATGAGATTTCTAGTTGCCTTTGAGATTTAGGCATTTAAGTTGCCTAAAAACTGCCATCTGAATTGATTTGTCTTGTCTTGACCTTTACATTACCATCTTCCTGAAAAGCAGAATGGAAATAGTAGCACTTGCCTCCTCCAAAGGGATCTCCATTGTGAAGATTAGTGCACTATTTGTGAAGTGATCAATCTCCATGATAACGGGGTAAAAAGATTTTATTTTCTGTTTGAAAACTGCATTATACACTGTGGGATCATCTGAAAACTAGAATTAACAGCAGTAACAATAATTTTCCTAGTCCTTTCTTAAAAGTCATTTTTGTAGTACAAATACGGGATGACTAATATTGTCACAATTTGGTGGTATTAATGCAAAAAACAAAGGCTTTAGTGTATAAATGCAAAACCAAGAAATTTTGTTATACAGCATGTAAATATATACCATACCAAAAAAAAAAAAAGAGGAAAAAAAAGAGGTGGACAGAACAAAACTGGAGTGATTTTAAAATTCTGAACTGTTTGAGACAGGTATATCTGTAACAATGTCATTAGAGTTTTTAGAATGCCACAAGCCTGCAAAGTTTATATTTTCACCACATATTGCAGAGTTTATTATTTCAGGAGTGAAATCTACAAACATAATGAAATTGAATTGAATCTACAAGGCTGGATATGTACCTTGAGGGCATTTCAAATATTCACACACTGAGAAACCGTAGAGAAGGAATATAAGGAAGGAACATAAGGATAAACAAAATGTAGCAAATAGAAGTAAGTACGAGAAAACATTAGAGAACAAGACTGGAGAAGATAAAACTGGTAAAATAACAATGTTTTGGGGTTTTCTATACATCTTCTTTGCATTCTCTTTCACAATTTAGGTGGATTTTAGAAGCATAAGTTTCTTTTACCAGAGAGAGACTATATAAGCAATATTAAAATGTCTCAGCAGCCCAAAACTATAAATTCCTCTACTGAGCACTTTCTACACAAGACTGTAGTCATAAGATTTCCTTAAAAAGATATTTGGCAAAGGATATAGCTTTCGGGGTTCAAGTAACTGAATGGAAATACCTAGCAAGTTTACAGCTACTTACACTGAGTGTACTCACATGGCTAGCTCAGTCATCACAATCTCACAGTCCTGGTCAGACAACTAGTCCTAGGGTACATTTTTGATAGAACTTGGTGCCAGGTGCACCAGTAACTTCTGAGGTAGCTTGTCTCTGAGTAAATCTTTATACCACTCCTCAATAATGAATGGTTGTCTTATATCTTATGACATAATTCAATGGCTTTTTTATGCCAAAAGATAATTTCTGTTGTCGCAAGTCTTCTTCAGTTTAGACAATCCCAGCATTATAAACTGAGAATCAAAAAAAGGTTGGGAGGCTGAATTAGGTACCATCTTGTTGCTTATGTGTCCAGTTCTAAAGTTCCACTTGTTTAGGTGAAATGAAACCTCTGTTAACCAAGGCTAGGGCTAAGAAGGGAGTGACTTTGGTTTTCTTTGTGATTTTCCTAAGGGAAAGGAATTGGCCAAAACTAATCTAATGCCTACTGTCATTGGTCAAAATTCCACTCTCATAGTCATGGGTCACCTTTACCATAGAGATTATTCCTAATCACTAACAGCTACTAATCAATCTGTTTTCCTGGTCTTGGAGAGTAATAGTGCTATGCAAGTGGAAATCCAGCTGGAGGTTGAATATTTTTTCCCATTAAAATGTAACCAGTAGTTCACTAAGGCACTTCAAGAAAACAATCTGCTCTATTTTGAGTGAAGCAACACCATCCCTGTAAGGCCTTGTTTGCACTGCAAATCTACAACTTACTGAGAGTAGCTAATAGCTATGTTAAAAAGAGGGGAGCCGTAATACTTTGGAGAGCCAGTGGCTCTCAGTATACAGTGCCTGAAGCTTGCTCAATCTGGTTCTGGGCCAGAGGAGGGATAAGAAGAGTTTCTGTTCTCTCAGGAGTGGCATGTCCTGGGATTTGTGGTTGTCTATAGGTTGTATGTTTCCAATAAGTAATAAAACTGCTTCAGGCTGCATTGCAGAGCTGCTGAATGTGGGTCACATTCTACCTACAAGTAATAATTTGGCCACCCTACCACAGTTAAATATTTATTTTGTAAAAGTCAGTTTCTTACCATTTCCAGTGTAGTTTCCAAGGGTTCTTTTGATGGTATTAAAGCCATAAGCAGAACTAAATATCTACAGAATTATAGCAAGTTTCTTTACAACATTTCACTTGAATCTTATTCTTCCCTCAATAGATTAAAAGGTCTTTCATCTCTGCAGCTTTAAGAAGTATTTTCCACAGTAGCAGGGGGAGACCACATCTCTGCTAGTCAGTTTGCTGACTGTTTTAATGCTCTATAATTTTGTAATGCTCTCCCCTAAGGCTGTCCAAGGGTAAGGCACAAGCGCTGTTCCAATCCCTGATATTAGTTGTCCAAGACAATGTGTTTATTCTTGACTTTTTCCTTTCTTCTACTTGGCTCATTGAAGATAAAGGGAGGCTGAGCTGGTAGTGTCAGGGGACCTTGGACTTTTAAGACAAGATATTTTTTGCAATTTTATTTAGGAAGTTTCTTCTAATATTAAGAACTAAGTGCCCTCAAAAAGGAGAGTAATGAAAGATGAAAGACTAACAGTTGTCACGTTTTTTGCTGTCCTAAACACAGGGGCTGTTTCTCATGGCTGAAAATGTCTAGAATGAACCTGCCTTTTCAGTATGTGTCACGTAGACATATTGCCGTTCTTTTATATTTCTATTACCCAACTTTGGCAATGTATAAATGAAGTTCATTAGAGACAGATACGCATAACACCAAGGTAGCAAAAGACTTCAAATTATTTTGCTGCTTACCTGTGACTATTTCATAAATATTGGTATTTTTAAAAATTCGCTTAAGAAAAAGAAACTATAAAAACTAGTAGCCTGTTCATGGACATTTTTCTTAGATAAACTAAGACAGTAATACTAAGGAAATGCTCATACTAAGTAATCTGTTTTTAACATAATCAGGCAAAAAGACATATTTTTCTCATTCCTTCCTGGGTCTCCAACAGCATAGCAATTCTTTGGATTGGCTGCTTTTTTTCACAGTGTAGAAAATTTTACTGAAGAGGAAAATAGACAAATGCAACATCTTTGTGCAGTCATTTTCTAAGGGCCTAACTCTCAAACTGTATAGGTGCAAAAAGAACAGTGGTATATCCTAGTATATGCAACTGGAAGGTATTTTCAGGCTGGAAAACATGTTAATGTGATCCTCTGGCATCAGCTTTGCACTAGTTTTGGCTGGGATATAGTGAATTTTCTTCATAATAGCTAAATTTTGAATTTGTGCTGAAAACAGTATTGATAACACAGGGATGTTTTCATTACCTCTGAGCAGGGCTTGCACGGCACCAAGACCTTTTCTGCCTCTCACCCCACCCCACCAGTGAGGAGCTTGGGAGTGCACAAGAAGTTGTGATGGACACAGATGGAACAGCTGATCCCAACAAACTAAAGGGATATTTCATACTATATGGTGTCTAGGTCATCATATGTACTAGAGGGGAGATTGGCAGAGGGACCCCTGTTGCAGCTTTGTCTTAAAGAAATAAATGTAGGAATGACTTTTAATGCCAGAACCAGGGATCCAATGTAATCAACCATATCTTTTAGTCACACGTGGAGGGATAAGGCACATTCACAACACAAAGGAATATAATTCTCTGTGCTGTTCTCAGTATCATCTCTGTTCTGTCTCTATTCGTTATGATTCCTTGTTAGCAGGACCCTGTGGTCCAGAACAATCTGTGTCAGCAAACGGCTTCCTCCTACTTTGATCTTGTCAATAAATATGACTGTGAATGATCACTTAATGGAGATCCTTGTTCAGCTCAGAAAATGTCATCTACGTCTGTTTGCTCTAGGGGTCTGATTATTTTCTTAGATCTTGTTTCATCCTGCCTCAAGCACCACAGTGTTATCTGCTTTTCAATGAATTCGATTCCCAGCTCAGTGAGCCTCTGCAACACCTGAGGATAGATTTTGGTGTTTTTCGTCATGGAGATGAGCTCCCTGGACTGTGTTATTATACAGATCCTGAAGAAGGGCTGTCCTGCTGGTCTCAAGCCTTTGCTTGCTTGAAATTATTTTCTAAAGTCAAGAGAGTAAGAAGCATGGTCCTGAAAGTAGGTTTTATAGAAATCCTGCAATAAATACCCAAGTGCATGCTGGGTTTGCATCCTTAAAGAAACGCATCCTACTAAAAGACCTTATATATAACCAAAGAATTCCATGTAAGGCTTGTATGGTCTAGCAACTTAATAGATCTACAGTGCATGCACCTTGTCTTATAAAATTTGGGAGATAAGTATAAATCATGATAACGCAGCCAGAGATTATCAAAGGAATTACTCATTAATACTATCACCAGAAATTTACCCTCAAGAATGAAATTTCCAGTGAACTGTAACCATTTTTGTTGACTGTAAAGCTATGTAAAAAGGGATTTATTTTTTCCTGGCAGTTGAAAGATATACAACACCATATCTATAATAATGACTTTTTGCTTACTAGTTAAAGAATGTGACCTTAAGTATCCAAAAGAGTTGGCTGTGTCATGCTCTGCTTGAAATCGAGTGCAGCACTAGAGACAGCATAATTAGCTCAATCCTGTGCATGTATCTATCTGTCCATCTGTATGTGTTACTTTAATATTTCTGTATTAATTATTCTGCATATATGTATTCAGATTTGGTTTCAGAAAATTGCCAGCCATGATTTCTCTGAATAGACTGATTTGATGCTGTCTATGGTCATAATCTGCCCTGGACTGATGAAAGGTTAGACAATTTGTTCTTAAATTATTACCTCAGTGGGGGAAAGATTTAAAGGACAGCAATCATGGTCTCTCCAGTCCTGGAAGTTTCTTTAAGTCACTTGTTTCACTGATTTAAACTCTGACTTTGAAAAGGCCAAGTAGTGGGGGAATAAATAGAAAACCTTAGGTCCTGTTTCCTAAGGGATATATATTATCATTATTGAACTGTGTAAGGAGAAGTAGCAGCTGGATGTGGAGTTGCATACAGTGTTCCCTGGCATGCTTTTACTACAATTACAAAGACACCTCTCCAGTTATCAATGTCTACCTAGCAGAGCTTTGACTTTCATGTTTCTTTTTCAATACAGGTCAAACAATCAATGCAGAAATACTGTTCCTCCTCAAACACTTCAGTTCTGTAGGGCACCACTGTCACCACAATCATATCCTCTTTAATTTTCAAATCAGCTTTGGATTTGTTCCAGCATCCCCTTTAGTAAATTGATTTTTAAGAGTAAGTGGCTTATATTGTCTACGTTTCTTCAGAAACTGTCTTGCTTTGGAAACTTCAAAAATGTTGAGAGAAGAGAATCTTCTCTCTGAAACTTTGCTGAAGTAGAGCATCATCTAACATATTTTTTGGTGGTATTAAATTTTGCTTGCTGGCATATAGTTATGCACAGACATACACACATACACCCCTGCTTTCTTTCTAATTAAGTGTACTTTACAACTTCCTTCCTTACAGGATCTTGTTAGCGATTACACAAACTGCCTTAATTCTTATACTTCTTTTTCTAGCTTCTTGTTACCATCAGCATCACTTGCATCATTCATTTCTGTACTTGGTTAGTTACACTTTGATCCCTTAATGCATTTTATCATTCTGCTTCCTCTGATGTTTTTTCTCTGTTCTGTATCAAAGATAACCCCTTCAGAGCACCGTTCTTCCTGTAATTTACTATTCTAACATACATCTCCCATTTTCCATTGGTTGTCATTTTGTCTTTATAGTTGTCATCGTCCTTTAAAAATTCAGCCTCTCTCTTAACCTTAACCTACTTTTTCATAGGAAAACTAAAAATTTACAAGTGGAAATAGATGCAGAGGATGAGTGGTTTTCTTATTTGACTGAATATCAAATAATAGGTACTAATATTCTCTTCACATTTAATACCTACCACTTGGAATATTTTCAGAGTATTGTAGAAACACTGCACCAAATGAATCCATTATATAATTCCTTAGAGTATGGCTGATTCATTAATTAATCATCCTGGTCCCTTGGTGCTATCAGTACTAAGAGTTAAGGCAACTTGCCTTAGGTTCAAAGGAGTGGAACAGTAACACCACTAGAAGAAAAAAAAACAACAGCCCTGGATGCAGGCCCAAAAGCTAAATTCAATACGACCTGTATAGCTGAACAGCAATGAATACTAATTACGAATGATGATATTAAATGATGTAAGGCTTTCATGGATTCACGTTTTGCTAGCAGGAACTGGAGCTGAAATGACTCTCTTATATGTTAGAATTCCTCTTTTATTAGGAATGAATGTCTGCAACAAGCAAAAAAGCCAGGTATTAATGCTATATTTATAATAATTAATGTTATATTAATTAACATTATAACACTGGCTCATAATATTTGGAAAAATTAATGTCAGAAGGGAAAATTATAAAAGCACAGACAATTTCTGGAGCTCCAAGATGAAGTGTTTCCAGCCAACCTCAAGCTGTCCTCCACCAAAAATAACATGATCGGCATGTGTGATAGGGATTTTCTTGGCAATATTATTAAGATTCTTCCTTTCCAGAGTGATACAGTCACTGAGACTCATATTAGAAGAACTGAAGTTTTGTCTTACAGCAAGCTCTAGGAACAAATATTTGAGAAAGATGAACACTTTGCTTCATTTTCCACCAAAAAAAAATCCTTAATGGTAACAGCAGAGGGGGAAAACCACCCACTACAATCTGAACAATGTTACTCTAAAATACTTCACTAAATGTTTCAGTGGCATTTGCCAGAGATAAAATCAGGACATGGGGCACTTGTGATTTCCTTTCCTAAAGCCCAGTCTAGTCTGATGCTATTCACAAGTCACTGTTTGAATGACTGTCAATGAATTTTAAATTCCTGTTGAGCTAAAATCTTGATATTTAGGACATTCATTCTTTATGAGATCCTGACGAAAAATCTCTCAATTGAATTTTGACTTTTCCATTGCAGGTTCCTAAAAGGTAACTGGCCCGTTTTATTAGCTGCAATCATTGTCAAATCTTTGTACTACAGGATAACACTTAACAAGAGGGAGGTTTTAAAAGACTGTGTGGAATAAGGACACACCATCACAAAATTTCAAAATTACATACATTTCTGGCACTACAGTTTGCTACATTTGTCATTTATAGAAATGAAAGTAATTTGAAATTACAAGTATCAAATTTTAGGCCCAAAAATGTATGTTTTACTAATCCTTTCAAATATTCAGACTAAAATAAAATTATCCATCCCACCCAGATGACGCAGGAATTCTTCTCTACATGATTGAGTATTAGACTATTGAATGTGTGATCTTACACTGTGTGTGGTATTTTTATAATCTTTAAAATAAATATGAAAAATTGTTATAACAACTGTGATGCCAAATTAAAATCATTGAGTGATTCTGAATATTTAATTATGTCATAATTTCTTCCAGAACAACATTATCACGATAAGGAAAAGTACTGAAAAAGGCTCTTGGTTACTGGAGCTTGCCAAGTCTAGGTAATAGTGCACAAATGTTAATTCTGATAATCACAGTAAGAACAGTTCTTTGACATATGTATTTTACATAATCAAAATATCACGGAACATTTGATACTGGAAGGCACTTTTGAAGATCATCTAGTTCAACCTCTCTCCTCAAGGTAGGGAGAGCTGGAGTATACTGCTCAGGATCACTCCTGGTCAGGTTTTGAATATCTGCAAGCCTGGAGACTTCTCAATGTCACTGAACAACCAGGTTCAAGTTTTCAACTATCTTCACAGTAAAACATAGAATCACAGAATGGTTTGGGCTGGAAGGGACCCTAACAATCATCTGTTCCAATCCTCTTGCCATGGACATGCACCTTCCACTAGACCAGATTGCTCAAAGCCCCATCCAACCTGGCCTTGAACTCTTCCAGGGGTGGGACATTCACAACTTCTCCAGGCAACCTGTTCCAGTGCCTCTAGGAAAGAATGTCTTCCTAAGAGCTAATCTAAATCTACCCTCTATATTCATCTCAGTATTGAGAAGAAAACTGCCTGGGACCCCAATCTCCATGCCCTTCACCCTCATCCCCACAGTTATGTTTTCACACTTGTGATGTACTTCACATCTCCCTCACAGCATCATTGGTGCCCATGTGGAAAAACAACAAGGGGTGACAGTCCAAGGGCTGGACAAGCTTTGGTGGTCCCTCCGTAACATTCCACATCCAAGCACCTGGCAAGCAGGAAGCCCTCCTGGGCAGCAAGCCAGGTGGGCAGGCAGTGTCCTCTGTCCCCCTGCAACATTAGTGTCCCATTGCTGTCACTCACCCCTTCTTCCTGCTGCTGAGGTAGGGCTCAGGCTCAGCCTGCCTGTGTGCCTCCCTGGACATGGCTCCCAACCCCTCAACTGCTACCAGGTGATGACCCTGATCCATAACAGCAGATCTTCAAGTGGAACATTTTATAAAGGTCCTCTTAACAAGAAGAACAAGATGGACTATGTGCAACATAAAAACCACTGAAAAACCACAAAACCTAAGGGATGTAAGTAAAAAGAATATAATATTGACATGCTGGCTTGTATACACATAGATATTTCCTGGCATAGACACACTGTACTAATTATTCTGCCATAGTTCTATCAGTCTTAGCTCCCATGTGGACATTCTGTATGCCAAAACTGTTATTTTGTCCCAGAATAATTACTCTAGAGTAATTATTCCAAACAAAATTACTGTTATTTTGAAACAGAATGTCTATACTGATCTTAAAAAGATACAGCTATAGCAGCATAGATTATAGATATGCCAGGAAATATCTATTTGAGGACAAGCCCTCCAGTGGTAGAAAATTTGCTATCAGTCACAACAGTTCAGGATTTTCTTTTTTTTCTG